>APFE031288863.1:2467-36638 GCA_000404065.3 Pinus taeda
TAACTGAAGTAGCGTATATCATTTGGATTTGAAAAAGGAATATTTGACTTGATAATACTGATTCACCCCCCCTCTCATTATTATTTCCAACAATTCTTTCTGGGCTCCAGATTAGTATCTTGGTTTAGCAAGAAACAAATTTCAATTGCATTATCAATAGTTGAAGCAGAATATGTTCCTGCTGCATCTTGCTGCACACAACTCCTTTGGATGATGCAAATTTTGCAAGACTTTCAAATCATTTGTACTCCACCTATCTCCACTTTATGTGATAATACAAGTGCAATAAGTATTTCAAAGAATCCAATCATGCATTCAAAGACCAAGCACATACCTATCAAAGATCATTTTCTCCGAGAACAAGTGCTTGAACGAAAGGTCAAATTGGAGTATGTTCCCTCCAAGGAACAGGTTGCTGATATATTCACCAAACCACTACCCAGGGAGACATTTGAATACCTCAGACAGAAGCTGGGAGTAGTTGATGCATCATCTTGCTATTGAAACTTATCCGTTTCAGAGAAAAGTGGTTGTACGCGAGTTTCATGAGGAGCATCCACGTACATACATGGGTCTCTATAGGAACAATTGTGTATATGTTGGTTTGAAGGAAATCAGTGGGTCAGACTCAGGATGAAAAGAGTTTGATATGGGTCTGACAGTGACCATCTGGCACAAGTTTAGGGGGAGAATTTACTTCTAATAATGCATTGTTGGCATTATCTTAGAAGATCTTGGTACTACTTCAATTGTTTTTTATTCAGGTGGAATGGGTGCACAGGGAGATCATGGTTGCTGGTCTGAATGATGATTGACAAATGTTGTTGATGATAGGTGTTGATGACTATCATAGTCTTGTTGAAAATATTTCGTCTCTATGACATGTATTTCTTGTATTACCAAGATCACGTAATGGCCTATTTTGGTTTCCCCACTATGCCTAGGATGGATGATGTAATGTTCTTGTTTTATCATGTGTAAACTTTTGGTGTATCCCTGCTTGGTTGGGTGGATGAGTCAATATTAGTATATCCCTGCTTGGTTGGGAGATGGATGTATGTATGAGTCCTTGGTGATAGGAAGGTCATTTATAATGTATAAGAGTCATGTTATTTCTTAGAAAATCTTTTTGTAGACCTTGCCTATAGTCAGGGGGAGCATGGACAGCACAAGAGAGCAGAGATTTCTGCATGAACTCAAGGGGAGCATAACCCTTTGCCCTTGATGACAAAGGGGAAGAGAGACTTGGAGTGACTTAGGGTTGCCATCAAGTCCAAAGGGGGAGATTGTTGGCATTATGACACAGGTGTTTTCCTTGATGGCAACTCACTCAGATGACAGATCACAATTCAGGCTCTCAAAATAAAAGAAAAAGATATATACATAGTTTCCACTTAACTAAGGCATGTACACACGCGAGATCACTAATCAAAAGTCGCATATGTGTATGCATGCATTTTCATGCACAGAAAAGCGCATACATGTAGGAAAAATCAATTTTAGTCCATGGTATTTGGTCCTTGGTATTTGGACCTATGGTTTTGGACCATGGTATCTCGTTTGAAGTGTTGGACCCAAGTATTAGTTCTAAGTGGTTTTGGACCATGGTATTGAGTAAGGTTTATGACTATAAAAGGGGAGGAGATCATTAGGCAAAGGCACTCAAGCATTGAATATCTTATGAAGAGCAAGATCTAGAATACTGGTCATTGGGTTATGGTGCATAGCTGGATCTAATCCAAGGAGGAACCTGAGCGCTAGAAGAAGGAAAAGTTCTATTGATGGGTCAAGATCTCAAGGTTTGAAGAGAAGTATCTTTATGTGATTTTGATCTATTATATTTGGTGCATGACTTGATCTATAAATCTGATAATCTGGGTACACCTGATGTCTGAATATTTGAAAAGGGAAAATTGTCTTTTATAGATCTGTACACAGGTTTGGCATAGAAAAGGCATGTATACACACTGGTTCAATAATTCAAAACAGTGTATACGTTGGTTTGCCTTAATACAATAGCGTATGCATGCAGATTCTTCATCTTGAAGTAGTGTACATCTCATAAAATATGTTTTAGCTACTTTTGTTTATTGCTGCAATATTCTGGGTTCAATATTGGTGTCTGGTTACTGCTACTGTATTCTGGTTACAACATTCAAAGAAGTGATTGATTGATTCAGTTTCGGTTGGTGCAAAGGGGATTGGTTGATGCAGATATATTTGATGTTTGATTGATGTTACTTATGGATCCAGTATGAAAATTTATGAAACGTGGTCCCTGGAAGAAAAGAGAAGGTTGTAGCCTTATGTATGTCAGCACCTACGTACTAGTACATCAGCTAGTACAAGATCTAAGGGGGTTGTAGCTCCCTTCCAGGAAAAGCTAGAGAATGAGAGAAGGTTGTAGCCTTCTGTAGGTAGAAGCTTGTGTACTGGTATATGACTGCACCAGTACAGAAATATTGTAAAAATAAATTTCTTATTAGCAAAAAGATAGAGAAGCATTGCAGCAGGTGGTTTTCACCCACACTGGGTTTCCACCTTATATCTTGTGTTCATATGTGTGATGATCTGTTCTGTTTACTTTCCTTATGGTTAATGAAGTTCAGATGCAGTGATTGAAGATCAAATAGATTAATTAAATCTTAAGTTTACTGAATATACGCTAGTTGTTGTAGACACAATTGTGTGTATATGCTAGTTTCCGTATCTAAAGTAGCATATATCTAAGTTTGAAAATAAAAAATTATTTGACTTGATAATACTAATTCACCACCCCCCCGCACCGCCCCCCTCCCCCCCTTCTCATTATTATTTCCAACAAAGGAGTGTAGGATAATTTGAGGCATTTGAGTTGATTATGTCTGAGATTTTAAGACACTAACCTAGAATCTCATTTTCCATGAAAAATAAACATGGTATCAGAGCTACTTGAAGGGCCAGTGGATCAAACTATGCACATGAAATCTTGTCGGTGACTGAAGATCATTTAGAGTTATAGGGAGTATATACTCAGAGACAACATCACTAAGGAAGTGTGAGGTCTTCAGGATTAGATGAGGTAGATACACTACACACTGACTGTGCTCCATTCTACAGGGTATGTTGCATAGGTTGATGTTAGGTTAGCTAGTATCATTAGTGATGTTGGATACTTTAGTGGAAGTACCTCCCTTGCTGAGAAGGAGTGTTGAAATGTTCAGCTTAGGAGATATTCCATAAGCCTAGATCAAGGTTTGTGTGAATTTTTGTCGCAAAAGGAGTTTGTGAGCAAAAGGCCCAAGTGAAGGCATTTTAGACCTGTATGGGGTTTAAAATTAAAAAATTAAAATTAAAAGGAAATTAAAATTAAATTCCTAATTCTGAAGAGGATCAAACCCCTAATGTCTAGAGGGTTCCTAAAAAATATTGAGAAATCTATTTAAAGAAAGCCCTAGCATAAGGCTAGGAGTCAAGTGAAGAATTCATTTGATCATGAGGGCTTCAAGAGATGTAGCCAAGAAGAGAGGTATGAGTACCTCAGGGTTGTAGAGATCTAAGGAGGTCAAGTGGGAGAAAGGAAGGTTAGACCCAAGTGTGGAAGAAGGCCGAAAATGCTCAAATTCAAGGAGGAGCATTTCAAGGACACTCATCCTCAAGGGAAGATAAAATATGTAGTATAGGAAATGAGCTAGGAAGCCAAGGAGGGCTTCTAGGGAGACCAGATATACATCATAAGGGTGACCTCTCCTCAAGAAGGCATCAGTAGTAGATCTATCCTTGTTCAAGGAGTCACAAGCAGTGTAGGATATGTTGGGGTATTTGAGTTGGTTATGTTAGAGATTTTAAGACACTAACCCAAAACCTCATTTTCATTGAAAAATCAACATGATCCTCATTATCTCATGGTATGACACCCCCATTAGGGATTTCCTGTATTTTTCCAAGATTTTAGCCATCTCTTCAAACCAGTTGTAGCTAGCTTAAACTGGCCATGTGGAGGAAAACTCTAAATGTTTTACAACACTTCCCCAATTAGCTAGGATATTGGTTTCTTTATTACCACATTTGCGAGGCTGAGAATATATCACGTGAGAAAAGGATATTAACAAATATTTTATTTGATATACCAGGAGATCCAAACACCATTTTTCAACAAATTTCGTCATTAGGTCCCATATATCCATTTATGAGTTGCATCCACTCCTTTCTAAGAATCTCCATCGACCTAGATCTTTATGTACCCCTCCTCTTTGGAATTTCATAACCCTCTTTCCAATACAGTAAATTATACCACATTATTACTGGTGATCCATAATACCCTGTGTAGATGTGCCAAACCATTCCCCTCTCATCCTGAAATATGTCGTTGAAACCAGCAAGGTTGGTATTACCTTATATGCCCCATCAAAATTCAACTTGATAAATATCATAATGGGAGGGGTGTAGTAGAGGGAAGACATTGTAACTCGTTGAGGATGTAGAGTCTTAGTTGAAACAACCATCTCCTGAGAGATTTTAAAATCCTTCAAGATTCACTCCTCTAATTGTTCCACCTTCCAATATCTAGAGTTCCAATATTCTGATAGAACGGTCTCTTTTAAGTTTTGCTTAGTGATTTTCCACACATGGTTTATGGATGGATTTTAATATTTAACGATAGTTTTTTTTTCACTCTCTCCAAACATTCCATAATAGGAATCCTAGAATTAGAGTCCAAGATCTATTCACCATAGGGTTTTTGAAGAGATGAAGCTGTCATGTCTCCAATGTCTCTTTGAGGTTGTTTAGTGATCAATTCAGATGTCTAAATAGGAGGAGCACTCTATTTCATAAATCCCCAATGAAATTACATAAGTTTAAATGTTGTTTCATGGTTTCTTCCCAGATTCTTCATGGGGGGAAATAGGACGGGCCAATGTGTCCTTTGTTTCTTAATTGGTTCCAATTTAGTAGATTTTGAATTCCTATTAACCATAAGAAATGGGATACCTTTGGCCATAATTTACTTATCCATATTCTCCACCATAGAGGTTCTTGATGAGCTTCCTAATGGTTTTCCATGATTTTATACCCTTCTCTTACTATGAACAATCATTTAGGTTTATATCGCCAACTTAGTTTATCTGGGTCATGAGTTATTTCTATTTTCCTTTCCTATGGACATGAGGAAACAACAACCTTGCTTACATTGATTGATCCTTCGACTAGTGTACCTAGGATTTCCGCTCTCACTCGTTAGATTGATGGGATTCATCTGTCCAAAATTATGCCACCCAATTAGCACTCAGTGAGGTAATAAATTCTCTAAGCTCCATTAGTTCATCTCTATTATTTAGGTTGGGAAGCTACTACCATGATTCATTCCATAATTTCTCCATTTTACCATTCCATATTTCCCAAAACATATTATCTTGAATAAGGGACCTCTTATCTTAGGCAAAATCCATATAAGTGATCCCAAGGGGAAGGTTTTCCTTCTAATATTGTCCTCCATGGAGCTATCTGGATTGTATTTGTGATCCCAAATTCACTTCCATAACTCTAATCCCATTTGTAGCCACTACAACCAAAGTTTCACTCCCAATACTATGTTGAAGATCTTAACATCTCACACTCCTAAACCTCCTCCTAGCTTGGGAAGACAAACCTTATCTCACACCACCAGAGCCCATTTCTTCCCTTGATTTTCATCCTTCCAAAAGGAATTCCTAAAAATAGACACAATATATAATTGTATACCACTTTTTCTTATGGTAGGATTGATAGTTAATACACTGGAAAATCCTAGAGGACTGGTTTCAATAGTGTAAATCATCTAGCCAAGTTTAAAAAATGAAAGGTCCAAATGTCTAGAAACTCTTCAATATACTGCAATATTTCCTCCTAACATGAGGCATTTAAGGGGTTTTCTAGCATCATAATGCCCAAATATTTGGTTGAAATACTTCCTATTTGGAAACCCAAAGTTTGAGCCAGGTGAACCTACACTCATATACGGGTATGGAAGAAAAACATGTGAGATTTACCCCCATTAATCTTCATACCTAATGTGTCTGGAAAATATGATAGGATGAGAGTGAGCCACCATGCTTCCTATAGTGAAGGTTCTCTGAAAATGTATGTTTTTATCAACAAATTGTTGATGTGTGATCAGGATATCATACCCTAATAATATGATTCCTTTAATTTCTCCCTAAGATGCAACTTTTTTTATATACCTTCCCAACCCTTCCACTTCCAGAATGAATAAGAAAGGGGATACAGGATCACCTTATCTCAAATGCATCGACCCTTGAAAGGTGCATTTTATAGAACTATTAACTCAAATTGAGAAGAAAGGTGTAGATATGAAGGATCTAATCCATTTGATCCACTAAGGAAAGAACCCAAATGCTTCTATCAATATGAGAAAGTACTTCCAATTTAATATGTCATATCATTTTGATAAGTCAAGTTTAATGATCATACTTGGTCTCCTAGCTATCCTAAGAGAGTGAATCATTTTGTTGGTTGTAACAATTCCATCTAAAATATGCCTCCATTCCACGAACCCTATTTGCTCTGGGGCAATAATTTGATTCAACAATGGCTTGAGTCTTTTCATAATGACTAAATAAATGAATTTATATATCACAATACAAAGTGTTATGGGTTGAAATCCACTAGGATAACTGGAGTTTCTAGTATTGGGGATTAGGGTAAAAAAGGTAGCATTGAGTCCAAACCATACCTGTTGTAGCCTCCTAGACACTTCCACTAGTGTGTGAATTTCATTGCCTTGGAAGTGCTAGCATGCTTTGAAGAAATTTTTGGTGAATCCATATAGCCTTGAGGCTTTATTACTTGGCATCTCTTTAATCACCTCCTTGACCTCAGAAAATGAGATATCTCTAATCAGAGTTGAGTTCTACTTGGCATATACACGTTTAGGAATGAATAAGGTGATCCTATCAATGGCTTCCTCTTTATCAGAGAAAGGATCCTTAAGAATTTTTTGGAAATAAAAGATTAGATCATCCTTGATTTCCTCATGTTATAGCAGTTTATTTCCCTCTCTCGACATGAGGAAGAAAATTTGATTATGTTGTGTGTGGTTGATCATAGCCTTATAAAAAAACCTAGTGTTTCACTCCCCTACCTTCAACCACTAGACTCTAGATTTTTTTCTCCAGAGAGTCTCCTCTTTCTTTTTTTTTTAATTCTAGTTCATGGATGAGCCATCCCTCTTCCTTGACCAAATTATTTTATCAACCATATTTTATGATTTCTTATTGAATTTCCTGCATCCTGTATTCCAACTTTCGTTTCTCAAGATGAATGTTGCCAAATTTTGTTTTATTCCAAAGTTTGATTCTAAATTTTAAGGCTTTCAATTTGATTTTGAAGGTTTCCATCAATTTTCGGCCTTGCACATCTATATCTTTCCACTAGTCCCCTAATTTTGGAACGAAATCCTAGCAATGAAACAACAAAAAGTTCAAATATGAAGGGGATATTTTGTGGGGCTATCTTTAAATTAATCTCTAAGCATATAGGCCAATGGTCAGAGCCTAAATAAGGTAGAATACTAACTTCTACATTCACGTCGCTTCCCAGCAATCCTTTTGATAGAAAGAATCTATCCAGTTGAATGGCTACTTGGTATTTTCCTCCCCTATGGTTGTTCCAAGTAAATGTGTTGTTAATATTATCTATATCCACAATCCTTAGATCTTGAATTACCACTTGGATTATTTTGGATGACTGATCTAGATATCAAACCAACCCTTTCTTCTCTCCCATATGTCTTATTAGATGTTTTTTTGCCCCCAATATCCAACACTCATTCATATGTATGCTCCTTAGGCTACGTAATTCTTTCATAAACCCCATTTTATCCCTAAGAACTAAGGGGTCATAGATTGTGTAGAGGAAAATATCCTCCTACACTACTATGGGAATTTATAGCCATATATGTGCTTCCTTTTAAGCATTTTCCAACAACTTCCACAAGTTTCTCACTCAATATTTTTGTTTCCTATAAGAGCATAATATCCATTTTTTCTTTTTATGTTATATCCTTTAGGCACCTCACTTTAAATTTACTATTAAGGCCCCGAGTGTTCCACAAGGCTACTTTCACTCTAGACCTGGAGCAATGAGGGGGTTATGCGATTTTGTTGATCGACCCAGGATTAATGGAGAATTATCAAACTTCTTTGATTACCTCTTACATCATATTCCTTCATTTTTGGCCTTGTTTGCCCATGTGTTTCCATTTTGGCCTACTAGGATTAGGAGAACCTCTGTGAGATATAACAAGGCTCTTTGATTCACCCTCTAGTTGAAATTTCTTTTGCCTCCACTAGACATACAACTGGTAAAAATGTTGGATTTTCTTCGATGAGATGTTTGTGGCCTCTTCCCTAGCCCTTGTTTTTAAAAATTAAACCATTGTGATATCATTTATACTGAAGGTTTCTTGTATATATTCTACCTCTAGGATAATTATGTTATTATCTAGCAACCTCTCTAAATCTAGTGAATCAGAAAACTCCTCCAAGGTTTTCCTTTTGGGTGTTGGTATCTCTCTTTGAATTGTAACCTAACTATCTAACCCCATGGATAGCTCTATTGGTTGGATCAGCTGTATTAAACCCATTGTCATCTCTTCTAGCTTTGTGAGAGTTGAGAACTTATTGTTTGACAATGGTTCCTACATTGCTGTTGATTTTTATGACATTTTCTTTGTTCTTTGCTTCTAGGAATTGTGACTCCTTTTATTTACCACATCTAGGAAACCCTCATGATTATTGTCCTTATTCATTTTCGAGATTTCCTGAATAGTCAACGGGAATTCAAAAATTAGGTGCTCATATTCATGGCACCTTCTACGTTGGAATGGTACATGCTCATAATTAAGTTGTTGCACCCATATCTCATCTTGATGCTCAATGTTTATGGATTTTCAGAGGGGTTTTGACATGTTCATGTATACACAAATTCGGGGATATGTTGTATGCACCCTTCTCTTTGTTCCTCAATTGAGTTACCATTACCTTCAAGAATATTGGGTTCACAAATTTCTTTAGGAAAAGAGAAGAATTGAACCCGCACTAGGGTTTCCAAGAACTACTCTTTCTCTGGATCATAGAAATATTCCCAAAATATCATAAATAACCCAACATTATTCATGAAATAGGGTCCATTTTCAAAGATCCGTTTACAATCTTCCAAATATATGAAGACCACTATAAAAAAATATTTTTCCTTCAATCTTAGCTACTTCAGTCTTTTCGACTTCCATTTCAGTTGGATCCACTTCACTATATCTTGCTCCTTAGGCTAAATTCCCATAAATTTACATATCAATGTATTTCATAAACTACCTTGATTTTTCCACTTAGACACTCAAAATAGCCAGTTTGGAGTTTGGCACTACCTTTGGGAGGAAACATCCCTTAAATTGGGATTGCCAATGGGCCCCTAGTACTAGATTTTCATTATTCCCTCTATTATCACTCTATAGTGTCCCAAGGCTGAGAAAAGAGACTGAAGGCGGTAACCTCAAAAAAAATTCAGATCTGGTAGCTAGCCCTACCAAATCAGAGAGGGCTATCTCAAGGATCTAACAACCAATGAAGTGACTGGAGAGGAAATCATATGTTAGGCTAGATAGTAAGCTCAATGGTGTTTGATTTTAAGGGTTTGTTGGATGAAGCTCATAGATCTAGGAACTAGATTAGGGTTTCAAATGATCAATTGAAGAGATATAATGGGGAAAGATAGATATGATCAATGACAAAATTAGGGTGTCATTGTGGTATAGGGATGAAAATATAGAGGATTAGAATTAGCATGTAACCATGAATTCACTCATAAGAAGAAAGAACACTAGCATGAAAATTTCATCAAAATAAAGCATATAAATTATGAATTTTGTTTAAACACATATGACATGATCACAAGAAAGCATAGAGATGGTAGGAAAGATAAATATATATTCAATTTAATGATAAACAGAGAAAATCATTTCCAAATAACCATACCACAAGAATCCCAAGATAATAGCTGTAATTGCCTATTATATCACTACAAAAAAGAAAATGTACACTAGCTCCAAGCAATGATTCTCAAACATCCAACCCTCTCTATGACTTAGACTAGGGTACATATAGATCAAAAGCTACTTCCCCCCTCTCAGGGTTTGAATCCACCATGATAGGAACAATTTACATGAATTTCTCCAACCAAACCTAAAACTAGGGAGGTTAAGAACAAACTACCAATTTAGACCTAACTGATTCACTTTGACTTTACAAGCTTTGATGAGCATGAATTTGACATTTACCAACTCAATGACATTAAATTACATCACAAGAATACCCAAGAGGAGTGATTAGATCACAAAACTTTGAATTTAACTAAAGAAAATAAAAAATTTGACTTGCTGACAGAAGCAAAGTGAATTTTCTCAATAGTCTAACAAATTTTGTAGAAGCACAAAAAATTGTTTGAGGGAATTTTTCAGCAACTTTTCCTGATCCAATTTCTGATATGAAGGTAGATTTGGAAATCTTGGGATATCTAGTTGTCTGTTGTAAGGGCTATTCAAGATTTAATGTAAGAATTGTACAGAATTTTACAGCCGTTGTAGAAACAGTGAAGGCTTCTAAAATTAAACATCATGAGCCTATAATAAAAATTCTTGAATTTTATAAATTTAACTAAGATAATTTATGAGAGTACTTACCTATAGTCCTATGGTCGATGATGCCTCAAACTTCTCATGCTTCGGTTACCAAAAGATCGAAACCACCCAGCCAAACTGAGCGGAACCTCGCTTACTCAATCCAGTAAGCTTCTAAGTTGAAGCAGATTGTTCCCCCGTGCCCAGAAACCTCATAACAAGCAAGGCTCACTTGTTTCTCATGAACTCCGTGTACCAATTTTTCTTCCTATTTTCCCCCCCTATCAAAATTGTTCCCTACTCCTTATATGTTGTTTCTTGGCAGTGGTCGCTCCCTCCACCTACAACCCACCACGTCACCTTCTCGTGACACCCTTCCCATGCCACATGATATATATATTCCACTTCACCTTCTTGTGACACCCTTCCCATGTCACATGATATATATATATATATTTTTTTTAAAGGTATATTGATTTTTGATTTAATATCCTTTTGTTTGTTTTTAATATAAAGGTTTAGGTTCAAATTAAATACTTTATCTTTAATTTATTTTTTATTATTATTAACTGATTAATATAATTTATTTTTATTTATTTTATAGATAGGTCGTTACATCTGTAGAGCCTTCAAGCATGAAAAATTACCTCTCCAAGGCTAAGAAAAATGAGTTTTCCCAAGACTGCTCTAGAAGCACGGTGAGGGGGTCAAAACAATGGGAGAAACCCATTTTTTAGCATGTTTTTTGACTTTTTCTTGCAAACTGGAAGCTAACATGGCTCAAAAGTAACATTTTTGCGATGTAAAATTCAAAATGAATCTAAGAATGTAGAATTTTTGTCATTTGGTGGCCTCAGGAAAAAGCGCAACAAATTTTCGTTGCGCTTCTCGCAGTGCTAAATTTCCAGAAGTTTCCAAAAATCGACAAAACTCAAAATTTGCAAAAATTTCTTCAAAATTGGTTTTTACTAGCTCCTTCAAGATGATGAATGGTATTCTAAGCAATTAGTAAAGCATCAACCAAAAAATATAAGTTGTCCCTCTTCCTTAGCCTCATTAAGGTTTTCTTAAGTTTCTTCTTCAAATTTCTAAACTTAATCTTATTGATCCATTTCCTGGTGTAGTAGTGCATGGGCATGTGTCTCTGAAACTTTATGTGCCTATTTTCCTTCTTGAGGAGCTTCTCAAAATTTTCATTAACCCTACCAAGCCACAACTCCTTGTCTTTCTCAATCTCAGCTACAATGGTGTCTTCAAAGTCTCGCTGACCTAGTGGAGGAGATGGCTCACTCCCTAGTGCTTCCTTTCTTTTTAGTCCTCTAGTATTTGAACTCCTTGGCTTGATCTAAGGCTCCTTATCTTAAAATTTCTCAACAACTATCATATTCTTACCTTTATCATCATCTGCCACCAAATCAACCCTAGGTTTAGAAAGCAAAAACTAATTTACCTTAAGTTGCATGTAATCTCTTGATGTAAGAATGCAATCAAGAATTTTGCTTTTGCTAAGTCATCCTTTAGCTCTCTGATTTCTTCCTTTTTCTCTTTGATGATTTTCTCAGGTGACTTCCACTCCTCATACATTTCTAGTTCTGCCATGTGAGTGTCAGTGTAATTGTTCTTCCTCTTGAAAGGGTGCCTCATGCTGATGTGTTGATGTCTCTTGTCCACAAATACTAGGTTGAGCCCTTTCCACACAGTTAGGAAAAAACACCAGCCTTTTTCCTCTAGTAAATTCTTTTATCACCTCAGACCTTGGTGTTCTTGTCAATGTTTTGCTTATGAAACCAACTTCCTAAGGCCTTGGTGATGCTAAAGGAGTAGATTGACTGCTAGGTTGACTTGTAGCAAGCAAAAGAGAGGATGACTGCATGAATGCCTCCCAGGATAAGTTGACTTGTGAAAGATGATGTAAGACAATGAGTTTGATCAAGACATGATGAAACAAACTTTCTTGGTGATAGTTCCCTTTGCTATGTACCTTTTCTACCATCTTGATGAACCTTCTGTAGAGTACTGAGGTAGGTTAAGGGGCTTGACAGTTGTGAGTTGCATTAGCAGTCTTATATGGTACTGGTATAACCTTAAAAACTACTCTCACATGTGAAGCACTTGATGATAATATTCATAATAGGAGAATCCTTTTCACGAAAGTGTCTAAAGGGAAAAATGTGCTTTTTGCAGTATTATAAGGTGGCTTCACAAATTCTTTGTAGTTTTCAATGTCTAGGTCCATTCCTTTGAACCCAAATTCTCCATGGTTAGGGATCCCAATGGCTATGGAAATGTCCTATGTTGAAATAGTGAAGTCAACCCCTACTATGCTGGCCTTATCCCTCATAAAACTGGTGGCAAAGATGCTTGTCAAGTTGACATTGAAACCTACTTCTTAGATCTTCTCACAGAAAACAAGGCAGCCCACATCTTGGAAAGATTTCTTGAGGAATGGTGAATCCATGATTTATTGGACTTTGGTGGGCTCAAACATGATTATCTTCCCTCTTATATACTTCTTCTTGTCAGTGGGTGTGGTCTCCGCTTCCATGGTAAAATCGTAGCTCACTAGGAGTGAAAACATTAGGGTTTGGTTTTGGGAAAATAAGGGATTTGGGACTATCTTGTAGAGGGAGGGAAATGAAGAGGTTAGGGGCTGTCTAAATTCTTGGGAAAAATTTTGGGAGTAGGGATAGGTGTTAGGGAGTGTAGAGAGGTGGAAATTTGGGAAATGAATGAGGGAAAAGGGTGAAAAATTGAAAACACAGTCCTAGCCTAGGAAGTGTAGTATATGCTAGAGTTTGTACGCAAGTGAGGGAAATGAGGGGAATGGGAATGGGATAAGGTTAGGGGAGTAAAATGGAGTATGAGCGAGGGTGTTTGAGCATAAAATGTAGAGGTTTTACCACAACAAAGAAGCAAACCAACCAAGAAATGAAAAGGGCAGCAAAACCCTAGGAGAGGGTAATTCACTGACTTTTTTGTGAGAAAATTGATGAAATGAAGGATTAATGAGGAGTAAATGAAGTCAAATTACTTTCCAAGGATGTGTTTGAACCTATTTTTTATGAAGAAAAACCACGCAATATTTTATTTGGCTCCCTTTTCAAAATCCAAGTGTTTCTACTAGAAGCACAACAAGGGAGGAGAATCGCTGACTTAGAGGCAAATTTTCAATGCTATGATGGCTAGAGTGCACCCTAATGGTGCAGATATGCTTAATGAGAGTGAAATTGACAAATGATATGCTATGTTTATCTTTTTATAGGCTGGAGGTCGATTTTTTCCTTGGGTGGTGATGTGACACCACTTTGTCTTTTTTGCAAAATGAATTGATAGGATAGTGTACTGTAGCTTTGAAATTTAATATGCAATAATTACATCTTCATAAGGATCAAAATGTACTTTAGGATTAATTTTAGAGCACTTTCCCTAATTACTACTCGCATAATGATGATCTAGGTCATTTCATGACTCTTTTTATGACCTTTTTGATGACTTGACCTAATAATGACACCTAATGGATCTATGAACTTATGATTTGGACCTTGAACCTTGTAGTATGACTGACCATGAGATGACGACTAAGATGGTGATCAAGACATTTTACTAATGACTCATCACAAGGAGTGATGGCATGACCAAGATGGATTTTTTACCATGAAATGAAGGGAGTAGTATCATACCTAGACATACTAACCAATGACCAAATTTTTATTTCAAAACCTATTGAAACTATAAAAATTTGACCTAGTACCCAAATCAACAATATTGAAAGAGTACATTTGATCACTGGTGGCTGAAAGGACTACCAAACACTAACATTGGCTCTGGCTAGTGATGGAAACTCCTTTAGGAGGTGTTAATAACATCGTAGACTAGGTAGCCTCATACATTGGGTGATGGCGTCAAAATAAAACACTTAACACTCAAAAGACACACTAACTAAGTTTAAGAAAAACTGAAACCGACTCGACTTAAATAAAAAAATTGACTACTAATTGATCTTACTTAAACATGGTAGCAGACCATCGGGATCTTAGGGCCTTCACCTTGGGCTTCAATTCCTGATGATAACCACCACTTGCTGAAGATATATGTACAATCATGCGATATGATCCCTCTGTGTAACCAATCCAGAAAATGGCTACTTACTTGAATCTTGCTCACAATTTCCTTGAGAAAGTAGAAAAAACAAAAGATAGGCCACTCCAAGTGTCCACTGAACATGTGCATATGATCCATAAATACAACAATACTCCCATATCGATGCAAAAAATTGGAAAAAGGGCCTATAATAATCTCAAACGCTACCATATCTTGAAAGTTAATATAAATACAAGAACACTCTTCATTTTCTGAGTCTGGAGGAATATCATCATGTGCAAGAGACTCTAAAAGAAACTCTTCTATTTCACTACTTTCCTGCAACTCATGATGGTCAAATTGAAGTCTAACATCCTCAAAATTTGAAGCTACATGCATGAGTGTTTCTTCATGTAAATCTGGATTGAAAGTTTCTAGAGCAATAGATTTATCAAACATTTGGAAAATATTACCTTCAATATACTCTTCCACAACTGGAACAACAAGATGAAATTCTATATCACATGCCTTTTTAATCCCATCACCTTGGGTTGCATTCTCACGCTGTCGTTGCTCATTTCTTTCGAACTCAATTGATGAATGATGACTCTCAAGGATCTTAATGAAAACCAACTCAGAATTAGGATATTTATCAAGGAAAAGAGGGCAATTGAAATTACCATTATCATATGTATCTTGTGCATCAAGGTTGCTAAAATCTACTAGTTCTCTCTCATGATCAAAAGATTGTTGTGAATTGTAATCAACTGCAAAATATGGAAGATGACTGTCATCATTGAGATCCTACTTAGTTTCACTTTCATCCAAGGGGAAGACACTTTTTCTTCTTGGTGATGGAAAGGGCGCTCATACAAAGCCTCCACGATCTCTTCATCCATGAACTCTTCATCACCCTAAGAATTTTGTAGATTTTGAATGAAAAACTTAGAATGTTGACAACAATCCTCAACCAATGACAAAGAAGGATGAGACTCTCTATATTTTTCAAAAAATGCTAAATGAAAATATTTAAGAGAATAAATACTAACGGATGGAAGACCTTTATACTAAGATCATGCTTTTCCTTTCAAGGTTACCATGAACTTCTTCAACATACAATATTTAGGAAATTGAACCTTTATCTGACACAAATGCATGTGAAATTTAATGATATGTAGGGAAACATCATCTCCTTTATCATCTTTGAACTTCAGAAAATAAGTCTACCAATCTACACAAGGCATGTGGATCGGAAAACCTGGAATGTGATTTCGTTTTAAAGGAGCATACCTTCTGGATATAGAACTCATCTTGATTTCTGGATCTTGTTGCCAGTGGAGTCTTTGGATCAATTTGGAGTCACTAGGTGAATGGTTCAACCTTCATATGTGTTTGACCACTTCCAACCATCAACAATTCAGATCTAAACTTTGATGATATTTCTCAGGAAGATTTTACACTTCGTTCCCTAGTATGGTCACAAAAAATGTTAGCACTCCACAATGTCCCAATGCTAAGAAAGGAGATTGACAAGGTAACCTCAAACCAACTTCAGATCTAGTAATGAACCCTACGAAATCAGAGAGAACTCTCTCAAGGATATCATAGCCAATGAAGTGACTAAAGAGGAAATCAAATGTTAGGTTAGATAGTAATCTCAATGGTGTTTGATTTTTAGGGTTTGTTGGATGAAGCTTGTAGATCTAGGAACTAGGCTAGGGTTTAAAATGATCAAACGTAGATATAGAACGGGGCAAGATAGGTATATCAGTGATGGAAGTAGGTTTTCATTTTAGTATAGGGATGAAAATATAGAGGATTAGAATGAGCATGTAACCATGAATTCACTCATCAGAAGAAATAACACTAGCATGAAAATCTCATCAAAGAAGAGCATATAACTTATGAATTTTGTGTAAACACCTATGAGATGATCACAAGAAAGGATAGAGATGGTAGGAAAGAGAAATATATATTCAATTTAATGATAAAGAAAGAAAACCACTGTCACAAAATCATACCATAAGAATCCCAAGATAATAGTTGCAATTATTTGTTATATTATGCAAAAAAAATGTACACTAGCTCCAATCAATGATTCTCAAACATCCAACCCTCTCTATGACTTAGATCAAGCTACATGTAGATAAAAAAACACTTCCCCCCTCTCAGGGGTTGAATCCACCATGATAGGAATAGTTTACATGAATTTCTCCAACCAAACCTAAAATTGGGGAGGTTAAGAACAAACTCCCAATTTAGACTTAACTGATTCACTTTGACTTTACAAGATTTGATGAGCATGAATCTACATGAATTTGACATTTACCCGCTCAATGAAATGTAATTATGTCACAATACTACCTAAGAGGAGTAATTAAAAAAATTTTACTTTGACCAAAGAATATCGAAAATTTGACTTGTTGACAAAAGCACATCGAATTTTCTCAGAAGCGCACCAAATTTTACAGAAGCACAACAAATTGTTTGAGGGAATTTTTGAGCGACTTGTCCTAATCAAATTTCTGATCTGAAGGTACATATGGAAACATTGGTATGTCTAGTTTTCTATATAGCCTTCACGCATGCAAAATTACCTCTCCAAGGCTGAGAAAAATAACTACTCCAAAAGTGCATCGAGGGGTCAAAACAATTGTAGAAACCCATTTTTTAGCATGTTTTTTGAATTTTTATTGCAAACTAAAAGTTGACATGGCTCAAAAGTGACAATTATTCCATGTAAAAGTCAATAGTAATCTAGGAATGTAGGATTTTTGTCATTTGGCAGCCTCAGGAAAAAGCATAGCAAATTTTCACTCCACTTCTTGCATTGTAAAATTTCCAGAAATTGCCAAAAATCCACAAAACTCAAAATTTGCAAAAAAATTCTTCAAAATTGGTTTTGACTTGCTCCTTCAAGCTGGTGAATGGTAGGCTAAGTATTCAGTGAAGGATCAACCAACAAATCTAAGTTTTCCCTCTTCCTTAGCCTCATTAGGGTTTTCTTCAGTTGCTTCTTCAAATTTCTAACCTTAATCTTGCTTATCCAGCTCTCGGTGTAGTAGTGCATGGCCATGCATCTCTGAAGCTTTATGTCCCTGTTTTACTTCTTGAGGAGCTTCTCCAAATGCTCATTAACCCTGCCAAGCCAAAACTCCTTGTCTTTATCAATCTTAGTTGTAATGGTGTCTTCAAAGTCTTGATGACCTAGTGGAGGAGATGGCTCACTCCCTAAAGCTTCATTTCTTTTTAGTCCTCTGGTCTTTGGCCTCCTTGGCTTGATCTAAGGATCCTTATCTGAAAATTTATCAACATCTATCAAAATATGACCTTTATCATCATCTAAAACCAAATAAAACCTAGGTTTAGAAAGGAAAAATTGATTTACCTTAAGTTGCATGTTCTCTTGCTGTAAGAATGAAATCGTGAATTTTTCTTTTGACAAGTCATCCTTTGGTTTTCTAATTTCTGCCTTTTTCTCTTTGATGATTTTCTCAGGTGACTTGTGCTCCTCATGCATTTCTAGGTTTTCCATGTGAGTGTCAAAGTGTACCTATTCTTCCTCTTGCAAGGGTGCGTCATGCTGATGTGGTGATGTCTCTTGTCCACCAATAGTAGGCTGAGCCCTTTCCACACTATTAGGAGAAAACATCAGCCTTTTTCCTCTGGTATATGTTTTGGTCACCTCGGCCCTAGGTTTTCTTGTCATTGTTTTTCTTGTGGAACCAACTTCCTAAGGTCTTGGTGATGCCAAAGAAGTAGATTGATTGCTAGGTTGACTTGTAGCGGGCAAAAGAGAGGTTGTCTGCATGAATGCCTCCCAGGATAAGTTGACCTGTGAAAGCTGATGTAAGACAATGAGTTTGACCAATCCATGATAAAACAAGTTTGCTTGGTGATCTTTCCCTTTGTTTTGTACCTTTTATGCCAACTTGAATAAGCTTCTATAGCGGTAATGAGGTATGTTAAGAGGCTTGACAGTTGCGAAATGCATTAGTAGTCTTACATGGTACTGATATAGTCTTGAAAACCTACCCTCATATGTGAAGTACTTCATGATCATCTTAATAAGAGGAGCATACTTGTCAATAAAGTGTCTGAAAGGAAAAATGTGCTTTGGAGCAATATTGTTAGGTGGCTTCAAAAATGCTTTGTAGTTTTCAACATCTAGGTCCATCCATTTGAACTAGAATTCTCCATGATTAGGGATCCTAGTGGCTATGGCAATGGCCTTTGCTGAAATAGTGAAGTCAACCCTACTATGATAGCCTTATCCCTCCTAAAACGAGTGGCAAAGATGCTTTTCAAGTTGACATTGAAACCTACTTCTTGGATCTTCTCAGAGAAAACAAGGTAGCACACATCTTGGAAATATTTCTTGAGGAATTGTGAAGCCATGATTTCTTGGACTTTTGTGGGTTGAAACCTGATTATCTACCCTCATTTATACTTCTTGTTGTTAGTGGGTGTGGTCTCTGCCTCCATGGTAAAACCTTAGCTCACTAGGAGGGAAGAAATTAGGGTTTGGTTTTGGGAAAACGAGGGATTTGGGACTGTCTTTGTAGAGGGAGCGAGATAAAGGGGTTAAGTGTTGTATAAATTCTTGGGGAAATTTTGGGGGGTAGGGATAGGTGTTAGAGAGTGTAGGGAGGTGGTAATTTGGGAAATGAATGAGGGGAAAATGACGAAAAATTGAAAACGCAGTCCTAGCCTAGGAAGTGTAGTATAGGCTAGGGTTTGTAGGGAAGTGAGGGAAATGTTGGGTTATGTTATATTCTTTCCACATAGTTAATAGGGGGTTTGAGGGTTACCTGTAACTCCACTTTATGGGGTTCAGGGCAGCGCCCCGCAAAGTTTTGGTTTTGGACCCTATGTTAGGTTGGGCGGACCCACCTATGGTTTCATGCATGATTTTCGCACATGTTTTTTGGACGCGATGGTTTTCGGTCCATGGTTTTGGATGCGATGGTTTTTTCGATCCATGGTATTGGATGCTTCGGCATGTATAAATATGTATTGTAACATTGAAAGGAACATAATGAAAAATCAAGCTCGTAGTCCCGGTTTTGGGATCCAGTGGGAAATCTCTATGTATATGTGTTTTATGTGTTATGCTCTCGCATTGTTTATTTTTCTGTGATTTAGAATTCATATGCAGGTAATTTCTGTACGGGGTTAAAACCTACAGGAAACGAGGGGAATGGGCATGGGAAAAGGTTCGGGCTAGAAAATGGAGTATGATTGAGGGTGTGTGAGCATAAAATGTAGAGGTTTTACCACAACAAAGAAGCAAATTGACCAAGAAATGAAAAGCGCGGCGAAAACCTAGGAGAGGGTAATTCATTTACTTTTTTGTGAGCAAATTGATGAAAGGAAGGATGAAGGAGGAGTAAATGAAGTCCAATTACTTGAAAAGGATGTGTTTGTACCTATTTTTTTTGAAGAAAAATCCTGCAATAGCTGATTTGGCTCCCTTTTCAAAAGCGCAGTGTTTCTGCCAGAAGCATAGAAAGGCTTCCAAAAGCATAGTGAAGGAGGAGAATAGTTGACTTGGAGGCAAATTTTCAATGCTCTGATGGCTATAGTGCACTTTAATGGTGGAGAGATGCTTCATGAGAGTGAAATGGACAAATGGTGTGTTGTGTTAGTCTTTTTATAGGCTAGAGGTTGATATTTTCCTTAGGTGCTGATGTGACACCACTTTGTCTTTTTGAAAAATGAATTCATAGGCTAGTGTGTTGCAACATTGAAATTTAGTATGCAATAATTACATCTTCATAAGGATCAAAATGTACTATATGAATCATCTTAGAACACTTTCCCTAATTATTAATCCCATAATGATGACCTACGTGATGTCATGACTCTTTTTATGACCTTGTTGATGACTTGACCTATTAATGACACCTAATGGATCTATGAATTGATGATTTGGACCTTGAACCTTGCAGTATGACTGACCATGAGATGATGACTGAGATGGTGATCAAGACATTTTATTTATGACTCATCACAAGGAGTGATGGCATGGCCAAGATGGCATTTTGACCATGAAATGAAGGGAGTAGTAACATACCTAGACATACTAACCAGTGACCAATTTTTTTTTTGAAAACGTATTAAAACTACAAAAATTTGAGCTAGGACCCTAATCAACAATTTTGAAAGAGTACATTTGATCACTGGTGATTGGCAAGATTGATAGACACTAACACCCTCCATTCTCTCTAGATGAGCCCACTCTCCTCACACAAGACTGCACCCCTCCCTTGTGTCCTAGTGATGAAGCTAGCTAGAATACACATTATTAAAATACAGATCCAAATACCTTAGATTCATGCCTAATTGGTTAACCTTTCAAGTTTTTTTTTTTTGTAAAACCCTAAGTCTTCAATTTCTTATAAAGTTTTAGAGAATTATGTGAGAAGATCAATGTTAATTTATCATAAGAGGAAGAATATTCACATTGTTTCAAATTTGAGAGTAAAAGTTTTAGCCCATATTCATTGAGTTCAACATATCCTAGGGTTTCAAACTTGAGTGTAAAATTTTTAGCTCATATTTACTATGAGTTCAATGTATTCTAGGGTATCCCTTATTGTGCAAGACTCCATCAAGCTTAGGACTTGATCAAGCTTGGACACTCATTGGGATAGTGTTAGTCCCACAATTTGGCTCCCACCCTAAAACTTATTTCCCTTGAAATTTGAACCGTACACTGGACAAAGACTAAACCCATACAAGCCAACTAATCTACAACTTACGGATAGGTAAAAGTCAACCTTCTCTTGTACTACTATACATACTTTTAAATTTTAATAATTAAAATGCTATCACAAATATATAATAACAATAGTATGTTTTATAATTTAACTATTTTGACATCCATATTTAGAATTACAAATTTACAATTATATTTTGTTTTAAATTTTATTGCGTAACTTACACCATTTTTTTAATTATGTTAATATGCATGCCTATTTTGGAATAAAGTTTCAAGAATTTTAATTTTAATTCAATTATCAATCATTATTAGGTAGATGGTAGTGATTTAACCTTATAGAATATTCTAGAATATTCTTAGTACTATACACAAAATAAATATGAAGATTTATATCCAAAGTAGTTATGCCCTTTTAACACTTTTAATTAAATTGGTTAATTAAAAAATATATATCATATGGACAAGTTCCATATGAAATGAGTTATGGTTTTTTGGGCATGTCGTATTGATAAGCTATGGTATTGGAACAAAACTTATTTATATATTTAGAAGCTCATAATAAAGTAGAGTGAATCATTTTGTTACATATTTTTAAAATATATTATGTTTAAATTATATATTAATTCTTTATCATTAATAATTTTAATTTCATTATTTTTTTTATGATTTTTAAATTTTAATAATATGAAATATTTATTCAGAAATATGTTAATATTTACCAGTTTTTAGCTTATATAAGTAACATTAATATATTATTATTATTACCTTTATATATTTTAAATAATTCCATGCAAATTTAACAACCCAAAAATTTCTGAGAGAGAAGAAAGAGAAATACTAAATAATGGCCTAGTCTAACTTATAGACCAAATGAAAATTTTTCACGACATTTTTTCTAGTTAAAGTACATTAATATATTATTACTATTACCTCTATATAGTTTAAATAATTTCATACAAATTTAACAGCCGAAAAATTTCTTGGAGAGAGGAAAGAGAAATACTAAATAATGGCCTAGTTAGAAATACAAAATTATGGCCTAGTCTAACTTATAAACGAAATGACATTTTTTCACAACATTGTTTCTGGTTAATTTTAAGCAAAATCAGATAGAGATTTAAAAAAAATTGAGTTTAAATTGTTTAATCTGCATAATTCAATGCCCAAGTGGTCTCTCATTGTGATGAATCCATTTATGCCTTCAAAAATGCATTTTAGACAACAAAAAATCTTGAAATTATATTGCCTAATTTTGGTGAATTCCCGTGAAAAAAACTATTTCATTTATAAATTAGACTAACTCAAATAATCATAAGCGACACATTTCTCACCCGTGCCTCACTCTCGAGTTCACAGTGGCAACAACTTTACATCAATATGTTGTACTCCCATATATCACTTGTGGATAGCTTAAATTAAATGAAGTCTAACAAATTTCATTCCAACATTTTATTGAGTGAGAGGCTCATTCTAGAGCCCACGTGCCTCACTCTTGAGTTCACAGTGGCAATAACTTTACATCAATATGTTGTAATCCCATATATCACTTCTGGATAGCTTAAATTAAATGAAGTCTAACAAATTTCATCACAACATTTTATTGAGTGAGATGCTCATTCTAGAGCCCAGTATGAGGGGATGTGTAAGTGTGAGAGGCTCATTCTAGAGCTCAATATGAGGGGATATGTAAGTGTGTCCGTATGTCAATTCCCTTTTAAAATAAAAATAAGGTCAGCTATAATAATAAAAAATGAATATGTTATAAAGTAAATAGAAGTAAAAAAAAATGTGTTATTGATAAAATATTTGAATGCAAATTAATATTAACAGATACTTAAAAATATGTTATAAATAAAAAATCATTTTAATTTGCTTCATAAAATGTCTAGATATACATGTTATGTAAAATATATTAATGTCAATTGCATATATTTATTATATCATTTAAAAAAAACAAATAATATATATATATATATATATATATCATGAAAATTAAGTTTTTATGGTTAAAAAATTTATTTGGTCTAAATATACTTTATTAGCATTTAAAATACAATTTAAAACACTGAAAAATAATACATTATATTTACATTTCTATTATAATAAATTTACACAAAGATTTGATTTCTCTAAACTCATATTAAATTCATACTTAAAATAAATCTATATTAGTAATAATATAAAAAAATAAAAAGAAATTTATTTTAAACCTAAGATTCTCTATAACATTGCATCTGAATTTAAAATCATAAAAGTAATTTTCTTCCCATCATTAAATATTTTTATATTCAATAAATTTCTTCAAGCAAGAGCGCAAATTTGGAAACACTATATGCGTTCTTAAATGAGTATATTCTTTTAAATTACACTTGAAATTATTTTAAATGAGTATATTCTTTTAAATTACACTTGAAATTATTTTAAACCTAATAATTAACTTATGCCTTAACATTTATGTCACTAAGCATGGATTTATTATTTTATTAATGTATTTTTGGAAAGAATCTAATGATATATTTAAGATGACCATGTGATTTAATGACAAGACTAATAAGACAATTTAGAACATATAAAGATATAAAGTTAGTATCATATTGTTAGTGGTGGATTTAGTTAAGAATTATATTTTATATTAATGAAATGGGATTCAAAAATAATACTATTATTTATAGTGGGTTAACACAAAAGTCTATATCACAATCACAATAAGTATGATAATATTGAAGGCGTATTACTTTTAAATGAGTGATGATGGGTGTGATGAATTTCATTTTATCTCATATTATTTTTAGTAGTTCTACAATTATTTGAAGGGTACACAAATGGATTGACATTGGATTTCGTAAGATAGTTATCGAGGCTAGTGTAATATTCTCTACATATTTATTTTAATAGTTGTATTCTTTATATAAAACATAGTAAGCATCTGATTTGTAAATTGTTCTCGATGTTTTATTAGAAAGTTTGTCGCAATTGATCTGATAATAATATATATTAATATTGAAATTTTACAGTAATATAGTTTTATAAAATTTTATGATTTATGGATTTAGCTATAATTAGTGCATGCATGTAAATATAAATTATGCAGAAAAGTAGAGAATGACAAAATAAGCTCACACACACATAAGACACATGATGGGAAACCCTTTCAAGAGAAAACCCAACTAGAAGGTGAGGGCGCTTTACTCTCTTTCTCTGTTTGGAAATATAACTGCAAGTACAATGAAGTAATCCCCATGGCCCGTGGGCTACTACAATGCACAAAGCCTCTCTGTGTGCTCTACTTCCTATCTCTCATGGCTATCTTTGCTCATATATGGAACAAAATGCTCACGAAAAAGTGAAATGCCTCTTCCTCTTACTGGCCCGATTATAACATAGCCCGGTAGCCTACTAGTGGTTGAGTTTAACTGCATAAACTCTTAACTAGAGTTACAAAATAGAATCTTCTAGATTTTTTTACATCACAAACACGTGGCTGTCCTTTTTTCCATAAATAATGGGGGTTGATGCGACATCCTCCCAAACTATAGGTGTGAAATCAGGAAGGCCAACTTTTGAGTGGCATAGCTTTTGCATACGAACTTCAATTGACGTGCTTCTTGCATTGTTAGAAAGGTCTTTGTGTCTAGAATAACTTGAAAATGTGTCACAATGAAGCAAAAAAATTTACCCCCAAAATATGTCATTTTATGCCTCAAAATGCTCTCGAGAGGTTTCAGACCTCGTTTTGCCAAACTAGGTCCCACTAGTAAAAATGGTCCCATGAGTTGATTACTCAATGTTTTCCACTCCAAATGCATTGAGATGGATGATAAACAATATAATGATACAATTCAAATCACACCTCCCCATTTTGGGAGGCTTTTGGTCCCCAAAAGCTTTTACTAAATGAGGTGATAAAATTCCCCCCCCACCTTCTCTTTGGTGTACCATTTAGCTTTGCCTGGAAGTTGTCCCTTCAACCCAATCTTCCAAAGGTCATGCTACTCCTATCTTCTAGCTTTGGACCCCTTCTGCAAAATTGTATCTTTTGTCAACTCTACCCGAGCATCTGGTGCTAAATCCTCCACAGAAAATCGAACCTATTCCTCTTCCTGATCTAGCATGGAAGGCTCATAGAGTTTCAAATTATCTACATTCACAATTGATAAATGCGCATATATGGTGGTAAACTAAGTCGATAGGCATTATCACCCACCTTTTCCAGTATCTCAAAGGGACCATATCTTAGAGCCTTGATTTTCTTACTATGCGCATGCAACCTCTCCTTGTTCAACTGTAGTCATATTCTGTCTCCCACCTTGAATGTTTTCTCTGTTCTATGTTGATCATGCCTAGCCTTATACTTCTCTTGTGACTTTTACAGTGTTTCTTGTACCTGTAGATGGATCTGCCTGATATTCTCTATAATTTTTTCAACCCTCAAGCATTTCCTATAAGATCTTCCCTCACTCCTCCTTGTTTCCCATATGCAATATCCAAAAGGTGAAGGTGGAAAATATACAAAACAGGTCTCAAATGGGGACTTTCCTATAGAAGTGTGGACTACTCTGTTATAAGAATGTTGTGTATATACCATATTCATCCAAGGACTTTAGATGCTTCCAGTTGTATCTCCTCAGAAGCTGCACCAAGTCTTGTTGACTACTTATGTCTTCCCATGTGTCTGTGGATTGAATGATGTAGATCTCCTCAACTTTGTGTCCATCTTCTTCGACAATGTAGTCCAGAATGCACTAAGAACTTAACTTGTGTCCCTATCTAAAATGATGCTTCGTGGTATCGCAAAGTCCACTTGAACCTATCCAAAGAACAAGTTTGTTACTTCTTATCTATTGATGATATTTTTACAGTGCATCAAAACACACATCTTGTTGAACGTATCAACTACCATGGAAAGGTAGTCATGTCCCTTCATGGTTGTCTTTAAACCTCCCACAAAGTCCATGGAAATGCTTTCATATGGACAAGTAGGTATAGGTAAGGGATGATATAGACCCTGTTTCATGTTGCTAGGCTTGCTATTACAACAAAGCATGCATCTTGTTATGAACCTAGCTACCTACTCTTGCATCTTGAGCCAATACACATACCTTTGAAAGTTAGCCATGGTCTTCCCTACACCAAAGTGCCCTGTAACCTTAGAGGTGTGATCCTCTCTAATAATCTACAAACACTCACCTTTAGGAACACATAACTTATCTAGCCTGTAGAGTAACCCATCCTAGATATGGTAGTCAATAGTTTTTTCATCATCATGCACATGACTATGACTTTGCAAATGATGATACACCTCCTTGAAGTACTCATCTTCTAAAAATGCCTCTCTTTATGCATCATGGGTGAATGGCTACATGTGCATAAGAGTCCCCAAAGTTTAATATTGGATGTGGGTGGCCTTGAAATCATATCGGCTAACTTGTTTGTGTTTCCCTTCTTATAGTTGATCACCAAATGAAACTGTTGTAAAAACCCTGTCCACTTGTAATACCTAGTCTGTCATAGCTTACTCTGGGCCTGAAAGTACTGTAACCATTGGTAATCTGTGTGAATTAGTGTCTCCTTTCCCATCAAATAGTGCTTTCACTTCTTCACAGCTTGCACCATGACATATATCTCCTTATCATAGGTAGGGTAGTTAAGAAATTCCCCATGAAATACTTCATAATGGTAGCAGATGAGCCTTCCTCCTTTCATCAAGACAACTCCCATAGCATACCCACTCACATCTATCTCCACTTCAAAGGGTCGCTGCAAGTTTTGTAATTCCAAAAGTAGTGCTTGACTGATCTTCTTCTTTAGCTCCTCAAAAGCCTTATGCTAATATTTTCCCCACTTGAAACTTTTGCCACTTGTTGTTATGGTGTGGAGTAGTGTTTCTACCATTGAAAATGAGGCTATGAACTTCCTCAAGTACTATGTTACCCTAATGAAAATCTTTACGTCATAAACATTAGCAGGAACTGACCATTTCATGATGGCCTCCATCTTGGGAGCATATATATTCAATTCTCCTCAGTTGATCACATAGCCCATACACACCAAAAACTGCTACGCAAACTCACACTTCTTGAGATTTGCTAGCACCTGGTGCTTCTTTAATGTTTCCAACACCTGTGTTAAATCTGAAATATGATCCTCCTAGGTAACACTACATACTAGTATATCATCTAGATAGACATTAAAAAATGAAGCTATAAAATGGCATAGTATACCATTCATTAATCTCATAAATGTAGTTGGTGCATTACATAGGCCAAATGGCATAACTAACCACTCATACAAACCTTGTCTAGTTTTGAAGGCAATATTCCATGTATGTTCTTCTTTGACTCGAACCTGGTGATATCTAGAATTCAAGCCTATCATGGTGAAATACTTTTCTTGCTGCAACTGATCTATCAGATTGTCTATCCTGGGCATGGGGTATCTTTTCTTGAGTGTGATTTTATTCAAGTCCCCATAATCTATACAAATCTGCCAAGTTCCATCTTTCTTCGGCATAATGCTGATGTGTGACCCACATGGTGATGTAATCGGTCAAATGACACGTTGTTCCAGTAGTTTTTGCAACTGTTTCTTTATCTCACTTGCTTCTATAACATATTACTTGTACAACCCAATATTTGGCAATGGGGAGTCTGGAAATAGATGGATCTTGTGGTCCACTTCTCTCTTAGGCATTAACCCTTTAGGCTCTCGGAACACATCCTTGTATGTCTGTAACAACTCCTCCAATTGTTGTTTTTGTTTACTAGTACACCCCTCTAGGGATGCCTTGCCTCTTATTGACTCCTCTTTAGACCGATTTTCTCTTAAAAACAATAAAGAATACTTCTTGTTGGAATTGATCAATTTCTTGGCTTGGTTGGAGCTTACCAGTGATATTTTTTACTTGCCTTTATGCACGTTGATGATGAATGAATTTCCATCCTTGTTGAGACGATACTGGTTAGCTCTCCTTGTGAATATTTCATCATGCATGTACATGTATGGACTCCCAAACATGACTCCACATACATTAAGGGGAACCACATCTAGATGTACTTCATCCATAAAACCAACTGGGATATGGATTTGGATGATCACAAACTTCCAGCCCCATCTTCTTGACCAACTCTACTGCAATGAGATTCGCCTCTGATTATTCTATTTTTTGAGCTGGTTACATAACAAACAGAGCATCAATCTTTGTCTTCTTGACCTATATCTTTATATGGAAGAGTTTGGTCATTTCTTTATCTTCCTATTGTTGAAGGCTACTCAAATTCACCTCCATTTGCACTGATGTACAAATGATATTCTCATCCATGTTCGACCTTCTTTCAACTTGGTTTCTCGAATTAGTCGCCATGACATTCTTCTTCTTATTATCATTCTTCCTGTTCTTCAGGTTTAGCTCTGGATACAACTTCCAACACTTCTCCTTCATATGGCCATCAATGTTGCAGAGTGGTTGGTAGGATCTTTGCATTGCTATGCTCTGGCTATCGTATTTTTATATTTTACCCCTTTTTTCTTGTTCTTTCCCTCCTTAGAAGCTTCTTATTTCTCCTTCTGCTTCAATCCACTTGATTGTGCTCTTTTCAGGGCTATGTCCCCGAGGTATTGTGCCTACATACATGCCTTGTCCACTAATTTAGGCTTGAGAAACATCACTTGCTCACATTGATGGCGGTGCAGACCCCCCAGATAATTGAGGAGTACATCTGGTTTCTTTGGAGAGATACCCAACATTATAGCAATCTTTTTGAATTATGTAGTGTACTCCTACATGCTTTGGTCTGGCTTTTGCCTGAAGTAATGCCATGGGATCCACTGGTCCTCCATGTAGCCAATGGGATAAAATGTGACTTAATGGGGGTTTTGAATTCCTCCCTCTTAGTTGCTAAATGTTCTCCATCCAACCTCAGGGTTTTTGTGTGGCTTTCCAACCAAGTCAGTGCATGACCCTCTAATTTCAGTCACACGAATGAGACTTTTTTCCCTTCCTCGATCTTATGGACATTGAAATAAACTTTGAGTTTCTGCAACCATTGGTTTAGCTTCAGAGTGCCGATCTCAACTTGGTACGACTTGATATCAACTTGTTCTTCCATTTTGAATAGGGATTGATTCACAACACTCGTACTAGGTTGATCTTTTCTAGGTTCTTTCTTCGATTGGTTTTGTGTGTCTTCCTCATCTCTCAATTCCCCTTCTGATTTCTCCTATGCATTCAAACCCCCATCTTCTCCAAATATCCCTAGATTATTGCTTAGGGCTACCATGAAGAGGTTTACATTGCGATTTATATCCGCAACTTGTTGTGTGAGTCATGAAAACCTCACCTTTGTAGGATCACGAGGTTCGTTTACAGATTCGACGGCCATGATTAGGGATTTATGATTTTCTACCCTACCGATCTAGATCATCTACAAATATCCAAAAATAGCGAAAGAAACATGCTCTAATACCAAATGATCCGTAAACTATTGTGGATATTCCACTGGACAGTTCATCGCAACAAATCTGATAATATTATATTAAAAATATGAGATTCTACACTATTACAATTTTATTTAACTTTAAGATATGTATATTCAAATGTAATTGGTGCATGCATGTGAATGAAAATTATGCAAAAAAGTAGAGAACGAAAAAATAAGCTTACACAAACACATAAGACACAAGATATGCTCTATGGGAAACCCTTTCGGGAGAAAATCCAACTGGAAGGTGAGGTTGCTTAAATCTTTCTCTTTCTAGAAATATGGCTACATATACAAAGAAGTAATTCTTGTGGCTCATGGGTTGCTATAGTGCATAGATCCTCTTTGCATGCTCTACCTCCTATCTCTCCTGGCTATCTTTGCTCAAATATGGAACAAAATTCTCTTGAAAGAATGGAATGTCTCTTCCTCCCAGTGGCCCGATTGTAAAACAACCCAATAGGCTACTAGTGGTTAAGTTTGACTACCTAAAATATTAAATAGAGTTACAAAATAGACTCTTCTAGAGTATTTTACATCAACACATGGCTAGTTGTTGGGATGGGGTACTCAGGGTCATTTTTGGGGTTAAAACCCCAAGGTTGGATGTAATTGTTGTAAATGATGTAAAGTCTCTGCGATTTGTGGATATGGAGTGCGTAGATGGTTAGGAGTCCAAGGGGTTTTAGCCCCTTGTTTATGTAAAAGTTGAGTCAGTTTTGAGATCCACCCATAGTCTGCAGACCATGGGATTGTATGTAAAAAGCTATAAGTAGGTGTGTCTTAGAGAGTCTAAGGCAGATATGTGATGATGATGGATAAGGAATGAAGTCTTGGAGGTCTTACAATGGAGAAGTGGGTCAGATAGGAGAGAAAGGTTCTACAGCTGAGTGTGCGGAGAACTAGGTAGAGTCCACAGCTAAGTATGTGGACCCTTGCAGCTAAGTGCGCAGGGTAGTCTTTAGTCTGTAAACCCTAATTGAAGATCAATAAATAAGATTACCAAATAATTCTTGTGTTTATCTATTTACCCCTATTTATTTATGCTTGAGATATATGTCGTTGATAAATAATATGCTTATGAAGTATCGAACTAATGATGTGTGATTCTATTGAATAACTATTAGATGATGAACACAAGCATGTTTATGTAATTCTATGAAGAATTTGATGAATTATCTAATTTTTATTAATAACACAAACTTATCTATGTGATCCCGAGTCTAAAAGTATTCTCTGATGTGTGTAAGTGGATAATCAGACTCTTAAGGGTCTGCCAAGATGATCCAATAGTGTGGACTCTAGAGCTAGTGCGAATATTGGAAGCTTCTGAAGATAAGATCGTGCAGGTTTTCTATCACTGGCTCAATTGGATTATAGGAGGATTTGCTATAGAGTTCGCAGTCGATACCTCAGTCAGCTGCAGCAAACCAAAGCGAAGGATTTTCAAGGGGCCATAAGGTAAGTATTTAAGATCTTTGAATACCTGTATTAAAATGTTGTTGTTTGGAAAATGGGTTATGTCATTGACTTGATGTTCGGATCTACGTGAAGTGGATGAATCTTTACAAACTGTGAAGGATCATGACTAGAGTATAGTCCATTGATTGGACCTCCTGTAAGTGACGATGAAGGGGTGGAAAGGACCCCACCGTGTAGCACTATTCAGCTAATCACTCAGGGGTTTCCCCAGATACATCACCCATCCACTCCACCTCCATCACATACACCTTTGCAGTTGATGGAGCTCGAGGAGTATAGATCTTTGGATGGATTTCATCAACAAGTACAGAAGGAATGTGAAAATGCATGACACGATCGCCACATCAATCTTCGCACGTTCAAGTTAAATGATTTGGTTTGTTTATATGATAGTAAATTCACTAAGTTTCCGAGGAAATTTCTAATGCATTGGCTAGGGCCATATATTATCAAAGAAATTACAAGTGGTGGCACAATTCAGCTCGCGAAGTTAAATGGGGATCATTTTCTGGGAAGAGAGTGGAAGTTGATTGAAGCCATATCAAGGGGATCTTGCACAATGACTATATGGTGGCAGGAGTGCGGGACTATAAAATACACTGTAAGGGTGGAAGGACTACACAGTAGGTGGGCTGCGTGGGAATTAAGTGAAGTTGCAATATATGGATCTGTGTGCAGGGAGCTGTGCCATGGAGGGAGGTGTCACACAATGCAGCAAGAAAGTGACCATTGGTGTCACTGTTCGTGACTTGATAGCCAAAATATGGTTAGGAGGAGTAGGATGGCTGTAGGTTTCAACCCCGTACAGAAATTACCTGCATACGAATTCTAAATCACAAGAAAAGTAAAAATGCGAGAGCATAACACATAAAAAACATATACACAGAGATTTCCCACTGGATCCCAAAACTGGGACTACCAGCTTGATTTTTCATTATTTTCCTTTCAATGTTACAATACATATTTATTAATGCCGAAGAATCCAATACCATGGACCGAAAAACCATCGCGTCCAAAAAACATGTGCGAAATCATGCACAAAACCATAGTGGGTCCGGCCAACCTAATACAGGGTCCAAAACCAAAATTTTCCGCGGTGCTGCCCTGGACCCCATAAAGTGGGGTTAGGGGTACCCCTCAAACCCCCTGTTAACTATGTGGAAAGAATATAACACAACCCAACAATCTCCCACTTGTTGTTTTCTTTCCACAGGGGGCCACAGGAGAGCTTGTTGGCATTGTGATGCATGTGTTGTACTTGATGGCAACTCTCTCATAGAAGATCATCTCACTTATATACATTCAGATGAATCCACAGAAGAAATATCAGATATGACAGAATACTTGGATCAGATGACAGTTCACAAGTAAGCTTTGCCATCAAGTCCAAAGGGGGAGATTGTTGGCATTATGGCTAAAGTGTTGTCCTTGATGGCAACCCATACAGGTGATGGATCACTGTACAACAAGTCAGTAGCAGAGATTGATGATCAGCTCTCAAATATTGAAGAAAATAAGGAGTACGCAGGCACACCGTACAAAAGGTGCGGGCACGCAGGCATGTCTTATATAAAGTGTGTACATACCCGCAGGTTACCCGTTCATGAGGTGCATACCCCCAGTTCACTTACTTCAAGGCAGAGAAGCGCACTCACGTGGGGTTTCTTATGTTTGGCTCATGGTATTTAGCCCGCCGTTCTTGATTCTATGGTTTTTCCCCGTGGTATTGCTTTATATTATTATTATTATTGAGCCCCATGTTTTTAGGTCCCTAGTATTGGGTATCTATGGTATTGATCCATGATTTGAGGAAGAGCGTGCCTATATAAAGCAAAGGAGATCATTTGGCTAGACACTTGTGAAATTAGAAGATCTAAAGAGAAGCTAGATCTGAAATTCTAGTGATGGGTTTGTGAGAGATAGCTCAAGGAGAAACATGAGAATTACAAGACGGATCTACTAATGGGTTGATATCTCCTCGGCGCATGTTTAGATCTGTAGATTTGACAGTATGGTTTATTCTTGAAGTCATAAGATTATTTATACCTGCAGGTACGCAAGTACAGTGAAAGAAAAGCGCGAAGATACGCAGGTGCAGAGGCGCTGCAGGTGCGGAGGTCCACAGCACCACAGAAGGCGCAACTGCAGAGGTGCGCGGCACCACAGAAGGTGCAGCTACGGAGGTGCGCGATGCCACAGAAGGCGCAGCTGTGAAGCTGCGCGGCGCCACAGAAGGCGCAGCTGCGGAGGTGCGCGGTGCCACAGAAGGCGCAATTGCGGAGGTACGCAGCACCACAGAAGGCACAGGTGCAGAGGTCCGCGGCGCCATAGAAGAACAGTGCGTACTTGTACGCAGGCATTACATGGGTGAAGCTGCATACTTCTCTTGAAATCAATTTAGCTGTCCATGTTTATCCTTGCTGTGTTCTGGGTGTTGAAGTGATGTCTGGTTTCTGGTATTATGATCTGATAACAACAGTATGAGAAGTGATTGATTATGTTCTTAATGACTCATCTTTATGTGATCTGATGGACTAGATCTAATTGATGACTCTCATTGTACATGTATTGATCTAGTGATTGGGTGATTCAGAAGGTTGTTTGATTATGAGCTTCAATGTGGTTATTGGGTCCAGTATGAAAATTGGATGAAACGGGGCCTTTCAGATTATGTGTTGTGCTTCAGTGTATCCAGTATGAAAATTGATGAAACGTGGTACCTGGAGGAGAGAAGATTGTAGGCCGGCGCCTACGTAC
>APFE031288865.1:4188-33513 GCA_000404065.3 Pinus taeda
AGTTGATAACTTTAGGAAAAGGCGGAAGCTATGGTTTTTAATGAAATTTCGCAAGATCGCGGATTGGTTCAAAAACTTAGGCAAAGTGGGTTTTCATAAAATTTTCGCACAAATGCGCAAATGGGTCCCAGACTTAGGATAAGGCAGATAAAGTGGGTTTTTTGCATATTTTTGCTTTTCTGAGTGGGTATAAGGGTACAAAAAGGGTTTTTTCAAGGTTTCTTAGGCAAAGTGCAGGGTGGGCTAAGTAGATGAGCTTGTGAGGGATGAAGAGAGGTTAGGCTTGGGTTCTCAGACTGACCAGATGTCAATTTGATTCCCTTGTAGTGAATCATATGGCTATAGTGCCAAGGAGGGGATATTTATAGAATGCTTGGGGTTTATACACCATGGTGTTATAATAGTAGGGAAAGGGAAACATAGGGGGCTAGATAATAAAAGTTTAGAGGTTAATATGGAGGGAGAAGGTGAATGAGGAGTGATATTACTAAGTTTTCTTGAAAACAACTTAGTTTAAAGAGTAGATCAAAATGAAAAAGAACTTTACACAAGAAATGTGGCTTCTAAAGGCATAAGGACCAACATAAAACCTTGAATTCTTTCCTAATCACAACTGGTGAAGGGATGTTAGCAATGAGTGATAAATAAAGGGAAAAGGGAAGTTAGACATGCTCCCTTATGTTCTTTTCCTTGTATTTGATTTAGCAAAATTCAGCTTGGAAGGAACACCACTTCTGCAACCCCATCTACCTACCCAACTATTTAGCCTAGCATTTTTTCTTTCTTCTTGGAGGGTGCACTTGGACTTGCAGACCCTTTATGTGCCTTTTCTTTTCCATTGGCTTTTTCCTTTGATTTCCTATCTAGCACTACCCTTATTTCTTCCAAGGCCCCATATTAAGTAGTTGGGAACCTTAGTTTCTCTGCCTAACAACTGATCTGCCAAGATTAAACAGTTTGGACAGATTTCTTTCTCTATTCTACAACAAAAAATTGAAACATGGCATGTTCCAGATTAGACTGTTGGACCATCCATCACAACTTTAATAGACATGAAGGCATGTACACACCTTGTTTTTCCCTGAAAATATGGGATCTTTGTACCAGCAAAGCAGAGCATATTTGGCATTTGAATTTGCCAATCATGAAATATGAAACCTATTGGTATAGGTATCCAACAGTACCATCAAGTATATAGGATTCATTGGTTTTTCAGCAACTTGCTTGCCTGTGCATGATAGTTTGCTTCACTCCCCTCATAGTCTGCCATTCTAAACATGCGCTAGTTGGTGGTTGAGGATCTCCCTCAGAAAATTGCACAATTCTGGAGGGGAACCAACCTTCCCTCCAAAAATTGTGCAAATTGGCTAGGCCCAGAAATTGCATAATGCAGTCAAATGGTCCTCCTCACAAAAATTGTGCAATATGGCCTAGAACTATAGCTCAGCCCAGAAATTGTGCAACTCAAGGCAGTAGTAACTTGTTTCTCCTAGAAATTGCATAATCCACCTAGGATAGCCAACCCATCTCCTCCCAGAAATTGGGCAAAAATATCTCTATGTTAAGGAGGCTATTACATGTGCCTTCAGGTTGACTAGTTCCACCCGGGACCTAGCAAACTTGACTTGCATGCATGGGTTAATTTTTCCCGAAATAGAAAAATTAAACATGCAAAAATCATCCCTAGATTTTCGGGTTCTATTTTTAGAATCAAGAGTTTCCATGCAAAGATCATTTTAGAAGCTTTCCTCCAAGTGTCGTTTCTTCCTAGATTTGTGGCATGCGCGTCATAAGCCTAAAACTTATTTATTTGATTCTTGAAATATCATTCTTCAAATTGATTGTGGAGCTCTGATATCCCACAACACATCTAGGAGTGTTCGACACATCTAGCTCAGCTATTTCTAGGTAAGTCCACTTTACTTGTCTTTTGCAACATTTTTATCGCTTTTTGTGTTTTTGCTTCTATGAGTGACACCCGCTTGATTTCTATCGACACTTTCCATCGTTTGCATGCATGTTAGCATGTATAAGCACCATTTCAGTTTTCATTTAAATCTCACTGCTATCACACATATGATATTGTTTTCCATGAATTGTTGTCGATTCAGCGAGTTATTTCACACACATGCATGTTTTCCCATTTTCTAAATCTTGCATTCCCTATTTTCATGCATGATCAATCACTGCTGCTTACACTAAGTATTGCCATGCATTCACATCTTCATATGCTTTTAGTTTCCCACTAGCACAACCTTGGCCGAGACTCTACCTTGCCTGGACAAGATTGCGCAATTTTGAGAGGGAAGGCTCTTCATTCCTGCCAAAAAATGCACAAATCTAGCCAGACAATGTCCTCCAGTCTTTTTTTGTGCAATTCTGAGAGGCAGTGTCTGCTAACCCAAAAAGTTGTGCAATGCAGTCCCTGGCCCTGCATGACTTGCAAGCTGAAATCGCACATTCTGCATTCTCAGCACCTAGCAGGCCAACCTGGATTGTGCATTGTGTAATTGCAGTAGTCATCTAGCCTATTGACAATTTGCAATACCCTTTTAATAGTTCCAATAGTTAGTCTCCTGGCCTCCCACTAAAAATTATGCAATGCTTGCGAGTAGTCTCTTGTGTATGTTGCATCTTAGTCCTCAAGTTTGCTTTGGTTTCAACTGATAGATTTATTGCCATGCATGTCACCATGCCTTCAGGTATAGCAGGTGTTCATCTGTCTCTCAGCAGTTCAGGATCAATGGCTTCCAAGAGAGCAGGGTCAAATAACACCGATGAAAGTGCAACTAGAGAAGCAGTTGAGTGAGTGTCTATGATTTTGTTGATATACGAAGACACCAAGCTGATTGTAGAAAAAGATATGAAGATGAAATGGAAGGAGTTCAATGATGCATTCTCATGCACATTTGGGTAAGATCTTGAAGACCGTAAATTCTATGTGAACATTCATAAGTCCAAAGTGTACCGTATTGCATGCAGGTATCCTGTGTTCCCATGTGCAGACATTGTACATTGGATCATCTCATACACTGACCCCGAGATGATGGTATTGAGTAGTGCTAGCAGGATAGAGATTGATACCTTCAGGGCATAGGACTATCAGCAGGTATGCCACTTGCCAAAGCTAGTGATCACCATGGAGACACCCTTCATCATACCTAGTTGCCATGCCAACTCCAGGGATATCTTGAAGAACTAGGTGAAGGAGCCAACCAAATTCAAGATGACATCCAACAAGATTTACAAGATGAAGACATTAAGAAAGGTGTATCAATATTTGGTCATCTTTGCAAGCCACTTCTATGGACAAGAGAGCACAAAGACCTTCATGTAGATTTGGGTTATTGCATTGGAATAGATAGCCAATGAAGATAAAGGATGTAACTGGTCTGACATGTTGGCTCACAACCTAAAGGAACATGTAGCAACACCTCAAAAACCGCCCAAAGTTTAGCAAGAACAAAGCTACATGTCTACTTACATCTTGGATGAAATCTGTGCCCGTTAATAGTTCCCAGGCTTGAATTGGGCATGGACATCGGCGAAAAGCTCTATGAACACTTATTGTAAATTGTTTTCCGAATGCAACTTCTGAGGAGTGATCACACAGTTGTCAGACCATTTCGTTACCTTGGTGTACAAGATGATATTTGAGTACGATCCACCTTACATATCAAAGGGAACAATGGAGGCACTGAATCACATAACGGATTGGTATGCCTCACCTCTTGAGACCTTCATACAGATGTATATTTTGGATAAGCCTCTGCATGTTTTATTGAAGTTTTCCATGGAAAAGCTTCTCATGCAAGAAGTGTCATACCACATCTCGTTAGGGCTGTCAGCTAGGCTACACCAAAAGAAGAAGGCACCTTAGCCCATTGTTCCATTGCAGATTGGGTTGTATGAGATACAAAATCTCAAGCATGTGGATGCTGAAATAGAAGAGTTCAATAAATTTCCTTTTAGTACTAGATGCTTTAATATCTATGACCCACATTTCTTTGTGAAGGATCACTGTGCAAGAGTGCAATTTCTGTGGATCCACGGGGCACGTCGTTGTGTTGAGGAAGACACATGGAGATATTATCATAGCTTCTATAGGCCCAACGAACTAGTCAGCATCGCTATGGAATGGTTAGCAAATCAGTGTGAAGTAGAATCTATGCGAGCACCACCAGCGTTAGCAGTAGAGGTAAACATACTAGCGCACGACAAAGGCAAGAGAAATATTGTCGACAATTAGAGCAGACTCACTTATGTAGAAAGAAACTTTGGCAATAGAGGAAAAGAGTAAACAGTGCAACAAGAGGACTACATAAAGGCAGAGAGAAAAATAGAGGATGGAGGAAATAGTGAAGCAGTTGTAAGAGTTGAAGGAGCAACTCCGGAAGGAACAAGAGCTGCACAGACAGGAGAAGGAAGTGCAGCAGGGATAGACATAGTAGGGGGCACAACATGCATATATTGATCGAATTGTGCCAATAAAGGTAGTAGACTCATCTGAGAAGCTTGCACAAAGCAGACAGGGTGAGCGGTCATAGGAGCAGGACTTTGCTTAAGAGATTGAACGAGTACTTGAGAAAATGGATATGGAGATAGAGTAGCCAATGTTAGAGCAAGACATCAACCTCATGTCTTACCACTAAGAGGTTGATCCACCATATTCCTTGGATCTGGAAGTAGATCAAGTCCTGAATGACCAAGGAGATACGGAGATCCTTGAAGACAATCCAGAAGAAGAGATGCACAACATATCATTTGACAAGTCATAGCATAGAGTTGTGCAATCAAACAGAATGTCTACTCTTGATGTCCACAAATCTCCTACACAGGTTTAGGAACGAGTGATTGAATCCGACATGTGCAAGCATCCAACAACATTGGCTGATGCTACCAAAGCATATGTCAAAGCCACTAGCTTGAGTTTTCGCTTCTTCATAGCAGAAAACGAGCGAATGGCTAATGAGTTACAAATGAACAAGCAGGGAGGAAAACCTCTCACAACATCTGCCTTAATAGAGTTAAAGAAGGTGATACTAGTTGAAGTATCATCCCATAAGATAGTCATGTGGGCATTGTATTCCAGATTTGGTATTGTGCATAAGACAATTGTTCATCTCAATGGTTGGCAGCAACACTGTGCTAGGAGAGCACGTACCTTGTCAAACTTGCATGCTCCTGTCGATCACATGAAAACATGGACAATAAGATATAAGGAAGCCCTCTTACACTTGCCCAAGATGATGAAGCCTAGAGTGGTTGAGTTGAAGGCATAGTTCTACAGTGAAATCCAAAACTATGAAGACCTCCTGCAGCTCATCACTAGTTTGTAGGCTTCCCATGCATGGGTACTCAGAAGCATGGATGTTTTTTTGCGTGCACATATGATCCCATCTATTGGGACACTCACTGAGGCAAACGAAAAGGGACAAGTCCAACTGGAGCTACACTCATACTTTGATGAGTTGATGTGCATATCCACCATAGTAGACTTGGTGACCAATGCAGACACTATGCATCAGTATGTTCCTGGTCTAGATGCACTCAAGACAATGATGCACATGTTATTAGAAGAGTGGGACAGAGGAGCCAAAACAATGTACCCAGATGCAACAGAAGCAAGATTTTGTTTCTAGAAAGATGTCATCACAGAGTACATGGAGACCATCACAGACTACCATGATTGGCATCAGTTCGCCACCGTCGACCATCATGAGGATGTCGAAGAGTTGGTCTTCCCACAGTTGTTTGAGTCATAGTGATGTATTACATGGCTTACTCAAGCCTATTTTGTCTTAGATGGGTACATATGTAGATTTTATGTAACATCTTGTCAAGTGGAATTTCAAGTGTCGATAGTTGAATGTAATAGTCATAGAGTACTTGAAGAGTCATGAGGGTAGGTGAACAGTCACAAAGGGGAATGTCAAGGGTCACCCCGCCCTTTGCTATATATATTACCTCATAACTCATTGCATAGGCTTTTGGTGAGCCAAACTTCCAATAGTATTATCTTAGAGAAAGCTTGGAGAGTATTGTAATGATCCTTGGTTTCTTCACAATGTAGAGCTAGTACATCTCTTTGGAGGAGAAGATAGGAGTGACTATAACGTTCCACTACCAGGATTAGTGGTTGGTCATGGTTGTACCGTATGATTGTAACTCTCACTTCTTAATATAACAGAGCCAACATGTTTCATGCATATTCTGTTATTGTATTTCAACTATCTTGGTTACTCTAATGATATATGTATATGTTTCCTGATGCATTCATGTATGGACTCTTTCTGTATAAATATGTATGAATCTTACTAAGATGTGCTATTGGTTTAAGCATCACTTTGGACTTCTAGCTTACTTACATTCTAGTTTGTGATGCATATTCGCTCATGTGTTCCCTTCTAAGCCATGTCCTTTCACAGGATTCCAAGGGGAACACTCACCCCACTTTCAGTGTGTGAGAACCATTCAAGCACCTTCCTTGAATTATCTCACATGTCACAACCTTGCAACCAACAGGGACATCTTACTTGCCTATGTGTGCAACCGTGGTCAAGGTGATACCGTACGACCCAATTCTGGGACTCCTACACAAAATGGTATGAGGTCTAGTTGGGACTTCTTACCGGTGGGATCCCCTGACATGTTTGTGGGTCCAACACCATCAACACCTCCTTATTGTTTTCTTTCTCATATGAGCACTGCCTTTGACTCCGAGTATAGCCCTTAGGTGTTGCGATCTTAGAGTCCTCATATCTTGTAACTTGTATTCAAGTGATGTTATGAGCTCATGATGTTCTGAGATCATGATGTTCTAAGCTCGTTTCACTTGGCCCTTTCCTATTTTCCTCCATGGGACTAGGTGCTGTGACAACCAGTGTATCTTTTAGCTATTAAGGCCATTAGATCCTACTGGGTGCCTATTTACCTATGTATTTTATTTCTCTCTTAGTTATTTAAGTTCCACTACCAAGCACTGACACATCAGAACTCCCTGGTACTGTATCTTTCACACAATTCAATTACAAGGGAGTTATGATATTTTCACCCTCCGATATACTCTATAGCACATAGGTGTTAGGCCCTGCTCTAAACACTTGGTTCTTTGGGTCCCCATGAATAAGTTCCAAAAATATTAGAGCCGCTTTTTTAGAACATGTTTCAAATGGAATTTTCATAGGAGTTACGAGATCATCAACCTCTGATATGCTGACCTCCAAGATGATGTCATGCTTTTGTCATCTCTCCACGTGGCACCTCCTGAGTGGTGACATGTGTTGTGTGTAATTTAGGACATATTAATGGATCAACATATAATTTTCAATTTGGCAATTAATGAACTTTGAGGTGGAGCACTATAAATTCCAACGAATGACTCTAAGAACCTGCAAAACAAAACCCTAATTATTCCTCCAAACAACAATTATTATCCACTCCAAAATTGTAGTCAAAGTCATTCATCAAAAGTGAAACCATAAACAATAATCCTACAAAACCATTAACAACCTTCTAAGTTCTAGAAAACAATGCATAAATTCTCAATCCAATTCCTACACTAGATTTGACAATTTCATTAAAAGAAAAAGAACTTGATCAATCTGGAAACTACCTATTTCAATCATTAATGTGTAAAGAAAAATGAGATTTCAAACTAGATAAATAATCAAAAGTCTCAAAGGAACACAAGTCTCAATCCATTCAGTTTTTTTACAGTGTTGGATCTGCCAATATTCAGGGGATCACCCTGGTATGAATTCCCAACTAGACCTCACACTGTTTGGTGTGGGAGCCCCATCCAGTATGATGGCCTAGTTTCTATTTTCATGAGGATTTGCCTCAACTCTTGCTTGTCAGCATAGCAGAGTGGTCTACATTGTCTTCGAGAAGTGAGGTTTGCATGTGTGGTGATTGCAATTGTACTTGTGTCAATGGTTCTTTCATGTGGAGGGAGAGGGTCAGAGTGAGTCCCAAGTTGGTTGGGATGAAGTATCAACTCGGCTAAGAACACACAACACAATAGCACATACACAACTTCCAACGAAGCAGTCCACATAGATGTAGTAGTCACAACACACAAGGTAAGATAACACATATAGCACTCAGAGGATGAGTCTGCATGAGTGCAGCAATTGTTAGAACAAGTTTTATGTGAATGGTTTTTTCTAATGTCTGGGAAGGTAGCCACCATGGGTGAGACAACGTTAACAACATATACAACACATTCTCATTAACAGATTATGTATTACAACAAGTGAAATAGTTCAATTGTTCAATACAGGTTAAAGCAACATGCATTACAAGTGTTCACAATTAGTCTTACAATAATTACAACATGTGTTAAAATGTGTTGGCCTATTAAGAGGCTTCTGAATTTAGCGAAAGTTCCAAGACACATCGTTACATCATACATCACTAACCCCGAGCACAGGGTGTTGGAGCCACTACTTACTCCTCAAAGGAAATATTATAGACTCTCTTGGCTATGTGGTAGGAGCTGAGGTGACAAGTCCTTTACATTTACAAATGAGGGGGTATTTATAGCGAAAGGTGAAACTAACCCTTGTGGCTATTCAACTACCCTCATGACTATTTGACTTCCATGACTTCTTGACTTTACATGACTCTTTGTACAACCAGTGGGTCTCTTGGACTTCCACGTTACATTACATTGATTTGAAATCATGGCCCACAGTGGATATGTGGTCAACATGACTTGACATGACAGTCTCGATACATTTGTGTTGTTGCTGGAGTGCTTGCCGAGCTACACTGCTACTGGGTGATGGATGTCTTCATGGTGTATCACAACTTCACCTCCGCATGGAAAAGTGTGTGGAGTATTCGATGGTTGTTGGTTCACTTGATGTTGCTTTGGCACGTTGCTCCTTGTTTTCATGTTGGAAGGCTTAACAGGCTCATCTATTCATGAAAGGTGCATGTTCGTCCGTTCGTCCATCCGTGAGCACATCTTACATGATTTCTCATTCGTTCATCCACAAACACATCTTTTCATGATCATCCATTCGTGAGCACATCACTTCACATGCATTGTTCATTTGTCCATTGTGAACCTGTCCTTCTACATGTGCTCCCTTCATTCATCCCATTCATTGCCGCACCATGTTTGTTGGTGTACTTGTACCTGCAGTCACTCATGACGAGACAACATCAAATCCAAAAACATCCTATTCTACCATGACACATGATCATTTTGGATGTAGATGACCAGGAGAGGATGCAAGGTTGCGAAGCGGGATGATGGATCTAGGCACTGCTAATGAAAATTGCACAAGAGTCAATGTGTGATGAAGATGAGCAATCTGAGTCGACAGTGACTGTCTGCGAGGTCTAGCTCGGCTGGAAGGCAAAAATATGCAAATTTTGGTAGGGATAGTCTAGGTTGCAGGAAGGCAAGGTAGAACGAATCTACACATTTCCTGAAATGAGTGCGTTGCAGGGGCTGGAAGGAAAAATTTGCGCAATTTTCTGGAGGAACAGTTCAGGCTACATGGACGATCAGCAGACAAAAATTGCAGAGTTTTTTGGAGGAACTGGCTAGGAGCTTGGCAGCCAAAGCTATGCAATTCCAAGAGAGAACTGGTAGTTGAAAGCCAGGTCACTGGTACCAGAAACTGCAAAATTCCCAAGGGGAACACGTAGTGAGCTACTGGGAGCTTGGCAGCAGAAACTACACAATTCCTAGAGGGAACTGGTAGTCTATTGTTAGGAGTTGCTGGCGAGCGAAACTATAATGAGGCTGGGAGGTCAGCTTGATGATCATCTCTGCAACTTCTGAGTTGAGTGGACTATTGGGTAGCAAAACGCTTGCTCATGAAAACTATGCAATTTCCTCGATGAGCACTCAGTCGACTATCAGGAGGATTCACTAGGAAAACTGTGCAATTTTCTGAAGGAGACAGGGATGGGCACTTGGTGTTTGTTCAGCCTGTCTACACAATTTCCTCAGTCAGCAGAGCAGGCAAGTTTAACAACATCTGTGCAATTTTTTAGGGGATTCAGTCCGAGGGTAGCTGACGGGTCCGACTCTCTCAGTGGCCAACATGAAAGTTTGTTGAATTGGTTGTAGGCAGCGTAGTTGGAAAAGACTCTTTTACTGCTTCTATGTTGTTCTAGGTGAACTTCGATCGAGTTGATAGTGAGGTTATGGTCCAGCTGTCAAAGGGAATTCCAGTCATTAGAACTCAGCAAAATGACTAAGTGTGTGAATAAGTGAAATATGAAAATGTGATATTACAAACACACACCAACATGACTCAACGACAATATGACTCAAACCAACTAGACACCCATGTTCAGCATGACTGACTGACTGTGCAAGTGACAAGTACAACACTCGTGATTCATCGTTGATCGACCATGACGAAGTTTGTGTGACAGTGAATGTGAGTCTATGTGTGCGTACAATAGATGCTTTCATAGAGAACACAATGAGTACAAACAAAGTGAAGACTTTGAGCATAACCAGAACATGGTCGCAAGCATGACTATAACATCAACATGCAAGACTTGGTGAAATGAACAAGCAAGGAAAATGATAAGACTCACATGAGCTCAGGGAGTGGACCTGAGTGTGTCTAGTAACCATGCAAAACTCGCAAGGGAGGCTCCAAAATTAGGTGTAGGCCAAAATTTTGGAGGGTGGTTGTAGCGCTATAACACTTGGCAACACACTAGTAGAACTCCAAATTCTGTATTTTAGTTCATTGCTAGCACAGGGCCTTACTCTTTCGTGGAGTATTGAATTGTTGTGCAGGTTACTTCGGCTTCCCCACTTACACCATGAACATACATGGTTCACCTTCTGCCAACTCAATCAAACATAATCAAAATTTCATCTTGATCACAGTGTTTCTAATTCGGGAAGGGTAGTTTAGCTCACGAATTGAAGAATTTCAAAGTATAAGTTTTCATCTCTGGTGTTGCTTCGCTGCAAATAGGCTTGGAGAATACCCTAAGAGAATCACACAGGAACAAACACATTGGTTCACTGCAAGTGAGCCTGATCAGTACCCGAGTGGAGTTGCATGCTTCACCTCTCTGTGTAGGAAGCCTTTCTCTTCTTTCACCATTGTATTTTTCAAGAGGACTATGCATAGGAACTTATTTATTTTTGGGGCAGAAGAGGGATATCAACTTATTGAGAGTAGAGGAGGTTGTTCCTTTAGATAATCATGTAATACCTCTGACATAGGTTTGTTCGTTTAGATTTTCCCCTTCTCCATTTCTACTAGTTGGATGAGCTTGACCACACAGAGCAGAAGACCGAGTATAGGCATGGGGATTGCTAGTGTGGACATAGGTTCATGGTTGGACCACAATTTCCCTTGCAGAGAGTTTGTATTTTCCATTGAGTTCATCATCCGAAGGTTACAACCAAGCATAGAGAAGACAGACACAAGACTGGCCAATTGTTGCAGTGTCAGAACTTTCTTCAAATTTCAGCCACATACTCTATTCAAGAGATAGAACGTAGTAGTTGGTAGCACTTATTTCTGGAAACAAAAATACTAATATATCAAAGAAACAAAACGAATGTGAACAAAATTAGTGAACAGAATAAACAAAGTAAAAACAAAGGTACTAAGAAAAGCAAACAAGATGCAAACAACAAGCAGCAAGCAGATTATGTACATGGCACAGGCATGGCCTAACATACTGAAAGTAATGCTTAAGATCTTGGCCATTGATAGCAAGGTTTTAAATCCTCCCGTCAAGTGATTTCAAATGATATGTGTGTGGGCCAAGCTTCTCGTGGACTAGTGTAAGTCCACCAGGCTTCACTACCTGAACATAGTGGCATTCCAAAAAACCTTTAAATGAAGGCAACACCATTTCTTCAGATATTGGTGCAACATAGGCTCAGATGATGGCACGGGGTAGTTTTTCTTATTCTTGGAGTGCTTTGAGTTCCTGAAATCAATGCATATGAGGATTTTCCTAGATTTCTTACTTGCGAAATTTAAATTAGAAACCCAAGTATGATGACGAAATTTCCAAGTGATCCAATCATCCAAAATCTTAGTCAATTGTTTTTGTATAGGGAGTTCAAATGACATATGTGTTTTACCTGGCCATTGATGTAATAGTTTGGCTCCTCCTTTACCTGGAATCCCATGTTGGATCGCTCATGTGTAGTGTGTACTAAGATCATCATCTGCCCATATGGATACATCCAAGTATTGTTTGATGAAGCGGTCAAATATTTGTCACTACTACGATGTGTAGCTTGTACGGAGACTAGATACCTTCGGTTCATGGTTGGTTCCTAGGTTGCTCTATTTGTTTATAGTGGTGGTCCTATGGGTTCCACTATTTCTTGGCCCTTAGTCGAAGCTCTCAAAATCACAAGGCTTGTTGAGGGAGCCCAACCCCTTGGGGACGAGTTTTCCTTTATTTCCCTTAGCTGAAGTTTTCAGAAGCTACTGATGCTTACATTCATTAGTTGTTATGTTCTTGAAAGTATCAACATTGTTCGTGGAGTGTAGTATCACTTTGAGTGCAACCAAGATGAGGCTGATGGTCCCTTGTAAGCGCAACACGAGTGCTTCATACTCATCCATGTTTTTTGTGCATCTAAACTTGAAGTAGCTGGAAATCATGCATTTTCTATTTTTTTGGGCGACTGAGGTATAGCGTTCCTTAAGCTGTCATGTGTCCTTGATTCGTCAAAATACATGGCCCACAACTTGTCTATACATGGACCATTTTACATGCTAGTACTTTTGCTACTACTATTTCTACGGCTACTGCTACTATTCGTACAATGCACTATACATGTTTCATTACCATCAGTTCGGCAAGGAAGGAGTCCCAACTGCGTGTCTGGTGGGGCTGGAGCTGACCATGCTGGATAACACTCCAATATTGTTTCTAGGAGGAAGTTGCCAAATATGTGTTCTGCAAAGGCCAACAGTTCATTCTCGTCATTAAGGGGAGTGACGTTGCACTTCATATACCTCTCGGACAGTACCCGGATTTGGTTGCATTTTTGGTGGCCTCGATGCAAGTGATATAGACAACCTCTCAAATCGGCTACAATTTCTTCAATATTTGGCCAAAATCCTCCTTCTCCAGTTATTGGCACATCCGACATTCACTGTTAAATTGACAGCCTCATGGTTTTCCTCCATAACAACAATCCTTGTTATAACACAATTTATTACATAGATCTTTATACTCTATTAGCACTGTAATTCCAAAGGAATTAAAAAAAACACTATCGGCCCTTTAAAAATGAGGAAACTGTGTTTTAAATGCAAAACACACAATCACGGGGATTTTGTTCCAAAGGAACAGAATACAATATCGATGCTTTCAAATCACTATTGCGGCTTATAATGAATCTTCATTGTAATTCCAAAGAATTATACTATCGACACTTTAGAACTCAAAGAATTCTATGTTATGCCAATAACACTATCGGCGCTTTCAAACCAGGCCTTCCAAGTCTCATTCCTTTGATGCGATAATACACGGCTATTGGCAATCACTATCAGTGATTCTAGAAGACCACACAATAGATTCCTCTTGCTTTAACTATGTGATGTGACTACCATTACAGACCCTAAAGCTTATCCAACCTGCTATATAGTATTTCGGGTCCGCCTTATCGGGGTTTTGGACTTCGGTAGTTCCACAACCCTTTCCACTCCACTTGCAATTATTCGGTGCAATAAAGGTTCGGACTTGATATGGGTATGAAACATAATCAATAAAATTTTAGGTCTAGAGCTATGTCTAGACTAAGGTTTTTCACGAATTCTCTGTGTAAAACAGAGTTTTTCGCGGAACTCTATGCAACGATTTAAGAGCTTGCGCTCGCTAATATGAAGGAAAAACAATCTTAAAGGCTCCAACCTAAACATTCACCTAAAAATAAGGCCAATTCACCCATATTCAAACCCAGAATAAAGCAATTGAACTGAGACACACCTATAATTATTAATTAACAAAGAGATATCAATGTAGATACACAGAGAGAGGTTTCTTCAAAGGATAATACTTCCAGGGCACCACCCTAACTATGAGCCTCCCAACATTTTATTTATAATCAATAGATAAAGCCTTCTCATCCATTCTCCTTTACAAAAGCATGCTTTTACATAGAGTTATTTAAAGCGTAGAGCTTTGTTACAACTATCCATAAGCGATGATTTTAGCATGATTTATTCTTAATTCTATTCTTATCCTAAACTAGGAAAGCATCGAAATTGCTGGCTAAAGGACCCCACTCCCTTGCCTATATCTTTTCTTGGATTTTTGGCATATGTTTGAAGACTTTTTCCCTCTAAGTCACATGCTCCTACATCAGACTCCTGAGGACAAAATTCTTTATGGGCTCCTATCCATGAGTTCATCTATAGAAATTCCTAGTTTCTGTAGCATGTCTTATGTAACCAAGTAGCTTTAGTGGTCGGCTGATCCTTCCACTTTACCAAATACTAGAAGTACTCTTGTCCCCTTGTGTTCTTAAACATCGTCTTGTCCAGAATTCTTTCTGGTTGCAAATTCTTTGTTGTTGGTAACTGTTTTACCCAGTCAATCTTTTGGGTCTCTCGATCTTGTACTGTATCATATGCATTTTCACGTTCATACTTGTACAGGTCTACAACATTAAAAATTGGTGATATTCCAACATCACGAGGTAATTCAACCTTAGAGGCATTTGCAAAACATTTCCTCAGCACTCTGCACGGTCCAATTTTTTTGAACTTCAATTTGTTAAACTCCCTCTTTGGAAATCTCTCCTTTCTAAGATGTGCTAAAACCAAATCCCCATCTTCAAAGTTCACCTCTCTTCTTATCATGTCTGCTCTAGTTTTATACTTGATGTTGCTATTCTCCACCTGCTGCTTCACTTGTTCATGTATTGCCTACATTTCTGAATTAAAGTCTTCACCCTCTGCAGTTCTCATCTCTTCTTTTCCCAAGTGTTTTAACTCAGCTATGCCTATTGGATGCATTCCATAAACAATATGGAATGGACTCTGTCCTGTACTCCTATTAGGTGAGTCATTATATGCATATTTAGCTTGTCCCAATACTTGATCTCATTGCTTTGGATGTTCTGCAGTAAGGCTCCTTAAAAAATTGCCCAAACTCCTATTCACAACTTCAGTCTGTCCATCAGTTTGTGGATGATAGGTAGAACTGAAACTTAATTTAGTTCCCAGCTTCTTCCATAGTGTCCTCCAGAAATGTCCAACAAATTTTGAATCCCTGTCTAAGGCAATACTTTTGGGCAACCCATGCAATCTTACAACCTCGTTAGAAAACAAATTAGCAATGTGAGAAGGATCAGTAGTTTTATAACATGGAATAAAATGTGCCATTTTTTTAAATCTATCCACTACAAAAAAATTTGAATCATTACCTCTGTGAGTCTTTTGTAAGCCCAAAACAAAATCCATACTTACCATATCCCAAGGCCTTTATGGAATTGGTAATGGGATATACAAAACTCTGTTTTGGCTTCTTCCCTTTGCATGTTGACATATTTTACAAGTTTCCACATACTTATCCACTTCATATTTCATTTTTGGCTAGAAATAAAATATGTTTACTGCTCATTAGTCTTCTCTATGCCAAAATGTCCTGCAAGTCCTCCACTATGCTTTTCTTTGATTAAATTCTCCCTCATTGAACAATTTGGTATGCACAACAATTTTTTCTTAAACAACAGTCCATCTTGTAAGAAGTAATCCAACCATTTACTCCTATCCATCAAAACAGGATTTTTATAAGCCTCAAATGCCTCTTTAAAATATGAATCAGTTTCATACAATTCTTTAAGAAAATCAAAACCCAACACTTTGATTTGACTCTCTTGAAATAATACATTCCTCGTACTTAAGGCATTTTCAACTTTGTTTGATTGGCCATTTATATTCTTCAAAACAAAATGGAAACCTTGAATATACTCTACCCATTTAGCATGTTTTTGGATGAGCTTTGGCTACTCATTATAAATGGTAGTGCATGGTTATCTGAATAAAGGAAAAATTCCTTTGACATTAGATAATGCCTCCATTTTTTTTAATGACTGCACAACTACATAGAATTCCTTGTCATAAGAAGAATACTTCATTTAGAATCATTCAGCTTTTCACTCAAATAGGCCATTGGTCTATCTTCCTAACTTAAAACACCTCCAATTGCTTCTCCACTAGCATCACACTTCACTTGGAAAGGCTTACTAAAATGAGGTAAAACCAAATAGGCTTTTTAGTGATTTTCTTCTTTAACAGCTGAAAATTCTTCTCTACTTCAATAGTCCATCTAAATGGTTGTTTGTCCTTCTTTATGGACTCAATAATTGGTGCAATGATCTTACTAAAATTCTTGATGAATTTTCTATAAAAGCTAGCAAGACCATGAAAACTTCTTACCTCAAAAACACTCTTAGGTGAAGACCATTCCATGATTGCCTTGATCTTCTCTGGATCCGTCTTCAGCCCTTCAGCAGAAATAACAAAACCCAAGTATACTAGTTCTTCTTTCATGAATGAACACTTATTCAAATTCAACAATAATTTCTCCTGCTACAGCCTTTGTAAGACATAATTCAAATGCCTCATTTGCTCTTCTTTAGACCTGTTGTAAACTAATATATCGTCTTGATATACTATTACAAATTTACCAATGAATATTTAACAACTTCATTCATGAGTCTCATAAATGTACATGGTGCATTTGACAACCCAAAAGGCATTACTCTCCATTCATACAATCCCTCATTTGTCTTAAAAGCAGTTTTCCACTTTTAAGATCTAGTTTTGAAAAATACTTTGCTCCACTCAAGCAATCCATTAAATCTTCAATTCTAGGCAAAAGAAATGTGTACCTGATTGTGATTTTATTGATGACTCTTGAATTTATACACATTCTCTAGCCTCCATCTTTCTTTGGACTCAGCACTATTAGTACTGCGTAAGGACTTAGGCTCTCCCTGATCAGCTGTTTGTCAAGCAATAATTGCACCTACTTTCTAACTTCTTCATTTTCTGTAGGAGTCATTCTGTAATCTGCTTTGTTAGGTAGACTTGCTCCAGGTATCAAATCTATATGATGGCTAATTCTTCTAATGGGTGAAAACTCATTTGGCAAATCATCAATAATAATATCACAATATTTCTCCAACATTTCTTGAATTTCAATGGGTGAATCAAAAATTTTAGTAGAAGTCATTATTACGTTGGGCTTGCAAATCACAGCAAAATTTACCTCATTCTCTTCAATCTTCTTCAAATATTCCTTTTCTCCTAATAATAGAGCTTTTGGATCAATCTTCTTTCTTGGTACATCTTCTTCTTGTAAAGGCAGCAATGTATGATTGACAACATCTTTTCCAAACTTGTAGGTGTTTCTTTTTCCATCATGCATGGCTCCTATGTAATATTACCAAGGTCTTCCAAGCAATATGTGACACACATCCATTGGCATCACATCACAAAATTTTTTATCTTTGTACTTGCCCACATAAAATTCCACTTCACACTGTTCATTTACTAATAGTTGATGTCCCTTTTGTAGCCATGACACCTTGTAAGGTGTTGGACGTTTCATTGTTTTCAACTTCAATTTCTCCACCACTTCTATAGAGACCAAATTATCAGTGCTTCCACTATCAATGATCATCTAGCAAAATTTCCCTTGGAATTTACACACTGTCCTAAGTAAAGTCTTTCTTTATGATGGTTCAAATATCTCCTTTGTTGGCTTGAGAAAAACTTTATTAACTACCAAAGATTCTCCTCTCTCTGGTATATTTTCTTCTTCTATCACTGTCATTGCTTCTCCCTCAGCTTGATGAACAATGGCATTCCTCTCATTTGTTTCTGCATTCTCTAGGCACTCAAAAGATCTGTGTCCCATTTTGTTACATCTGTAACATCTTATTTCTCTGCCTCTTCCTCTACCTCTTGCATCACCTCCTATGGGTGCATGCTGGGTTGAGCTATTGCTAGCTCCAACTTTAGGTGTTGTAGATCTCCCTCTACTACCTTGACTTCCCCTTCCTGGGAAAGTACCTCTCACTTTGGCAGACTGCTTCCTCATGAGTTTTTCTTCATCTTTCAGTGCTATCTGATAAGCTTCCTCTACTATTTTAGGAGACAATAGACTTATTTCATCTTGAATGTCCATCGTAAGGCCATTCACATATCTAGCCACCTTTTCATCTGTATCCTGGGCTTCTCTTGCTCATATGCTTACCTTTTAGAATTCCTCTGTGTACCCTTTCACTGTTAAAGACCTTTGTCTAAGATTCTACATCTGTTTGTTTGCTGATAATTACTTGGCAAAAACTTACCTCTTAGCTTTGCTACCATCCTGCTCCAATTCTTTATTGGTTGCCTACCACGTCTCTTCCTTTCTGCCTGCAAACCATCCCACCAAAGTGTTGCATGGCCTTTTAGCTTGGTGACAACAAACTTCACTTTCTTCTCATCTTTTGTTTCTTCATAGTCAAAGAATTTCTCCATGCCATTAATCTAGTCTATTAATTATTTTGGATTCAGTTCTCCTTCATATATTGCAACCTCATTCTTTGGCCTAGATGTGCATCTCAATACTGACTGAAAAAACCTCATCTCAGGAGTAAACTGCGACATATTCCTCCTCTATAGGTCAACCTCTTCACTAAAATCTCCATCATCTATATTTTTGCCTATTGTTAATGCATCCAATCCAGCTTGCATCTGTTGCACATCTTCCATTACTTCAACATTTGCAATAAGTTGTCCTCTTCCACCATGTCCACGTCCTCATCCTCTTCCAACTCTGAAATCCATATTAACTTTCCTTCTCCTACTTCTAAGATTCAATTCAATGTCAGCTAGCTTCTCTGATACCACTAATGGTGGCCTGGGTGTAGGTGATATAGACAACCTCTCAAATCGGGATACAATTTCTTCAATATTTCGCCAAATTCCTCCTTCTCCAATTATTGGCATATCAAACATTTACTGTTAAACTGACAGCCTCATGGTTTTCCTCCAGAACAAAAATCCTTGTTATAACACAATTTATTACACAGATCTTTATACTCTATCAGCACTGTAATTCCAAAGGAATTACACAAAACACTATCGGCCCTTTAAAAATCAGGAAATTGTGTTTTAAACGCAAAACACACAATCGTGGGGATTTTGTTCCAAAGGAACATAATACACTATCGATGCTTTCAAATCACTGTCGTGGCTTATAATGAGTCTTCATGGTAATTCCAAATAATTATAGTAGCAACACTTTAGAATTCAAAGAATTCTATGTTACGCCAATAACACTGTCAACGCTTTCAAATTGGGCCTTCCAACTCTCATTCCTCTAATGCGATAATACATGTTTATTGGTAATTGCTATCGATGATTCTGAAATACCACACAATAGATTCCTCCCGCTTCAACTGTGCGATGCAACCTCTCTTACGGATGCGAAAACTTATCCAACCTGCTATATAGTATTTCGGTCTGGCTTATCTGGCTTTCGGACTTCGGCAGTGCCATAGCCCTTTACGCTCCACTTGCAATTATGTGATGTGATAAAGGTTCAGACCCGATATGAGTATGAACTAGAATCAATAAAATTTTAGGTCCAATGCTGTGTCCAAACTATGGTTTTTCTCGAATTATCTGTGTAAAATAGAGTTTGTTGTGGAACTATATGCAATGATTTAAGAGCCTGCAATTGTCGATATGAAGGAGAAACAATCTTAAAGGCTCCAGCCTAAACATCCACGAGAAAATAAGGTCAATTCATCCATATTGAAACTCAAAAGAAAGCAATTCAACTGATACACGCCTATAATTATTAATTAACAGAGAACTATCAATGTAGATACACAGAGAGAGGTTTATTCAAAGGATAATACTTCTGAGGCACCATCCTAACTATGAGCCTCCCATCATTTTATTTATAATCAACAGATAAAGCACTCTTGGCCATTATCCTTACAAAATCATGCTTTTAGATAGAGTGATTTAAAGCGTAGAGCTTTGTTACAGCTATCCATAAGCGATGATTTTAGCATCATTTATTCTTAATTCTATTCTTATCCTAAACTATGAAAGCAATAGCATGGAAATTGCTACCTAAAGGACCCCACTCCCTCGCCTGTAGATTTTTTTGGATTTTTGGCATATGTTTGAGGACTTTTTCACTCTAAGTCACATGCTCCTACATCAATTTTCCCTTGTACGGAAGCCACAAGTGTGACCAGTCTGTAGAAAAATACCCGTTCAACTTGCTTGACCACTCTCTCGTGAGTAGTAGACCGTATGCTTCTCGTATGTCCACAACAATTATGTCTATGCATTGGTGGACTTGGCCATCATGATATAGTTGGATTATCATGTCTCGTAGATCACCATTGGATGGTACTGATGTTCAACCAAGTTGGATCATCCGCACAGATGTCTCACTCCATTATATTTTGATATCTTTTGCAATGGAGAGCGGCATGACATTGGCTGCCACACCAAAATCAACCAAGCAATTGTGAACATTGCAGTTAAAAATTTTAGCTGATAGCAAGAATGGAGGGAAACCTGAGTTTGATTTTTCCATCTGGAGTGTTTTGAGCACATTAGAAAGTGATCTGAGAGCTGTGCTTTCTCCCTTGCTAGTAGAGGTTACACTATCCGTCGCTGTCTATCCCAATTCGCGCAACAGGATGTCTCGTTGATTCTGGATCTTATCTAACTCGAACAAATTGATATTTTCTTGAGTCTTCTTCATGTCATATACAATGTTGTAGTCTAGAGGTGGAATATTGACCGAGGTGTCTGGGCTAGACTGATGTTCGCATTGTCCCATGGAGTGTTCTATAGTTTGCTGCTCATGGAGGTACTCTTGCCCATTGTTGTCTTCCCAGATTTTTTTTGAGTGTTTTTCTTTTAGGCGTCCGATGGATCATCCTTCCTCATCAATAATGTCATCTTTTCTTGTACTTCCCCAAGCATAAGAGGAGCCCCTTTACACCTAATATTGTAACGGTCATTTTGTCTTGGGGGCTACTTCTCGGTGTTTGTCTTTAGCATTTATTGCAAGAACTAATATGCATTCACCACATTCCCAGAACTTGATGCTTCATCAGGTGCAAGACCTTGGTCATTATCTCTGTCATCTGGCTGCTCCTGCATACTACTCTCTGCATTGAGTGTATGACTGTATATCGAGTTTGTGACTCACTTCTAGTCCAGATAGAAGTTCTCGGGGTGATGTTTTTTGTGGAATGAACATAACTTGAGATCTGCACACTGATCGACATTGAACATCGAACTCTGCATAGCTTCTTGAGTTGACCAGTTGTTTCCTAATGAGTTGTTTCCCGGTCTTTGTCTAGGATGATAGCTCCTTGAAAATGTGTCTGTTTCCTATTGTTGAAGCTCATAGACTTCCGTTGTTAAGTTCTTGATGAGGCAAGTGAGGGTTTGAATATCATTTGCTTCCTTTTTTCTACCCTTTTACACCATCACTTGGGACTTCCTACTCATGTCTTTAGAGTCCTTTGTAGGTTTACCATCCTTGATGACTGTAACAGTGTGTAAGTCTTTTTCGGCAACAATAGCCTCTTTGCAGTTTTCCAAGAGTGTTGGTTTCATAGCTCGCTTGACGAACTATGCAATGTTGGTGAGTAGTGCAGGCGTGTAGTAATCAACAGTGATGGAGTCATGAGGTTTTGTGTCTGCTGTAAATCTTTTCAATATGCGTGTAAAACTTTGGTTGAAGTCTTTTACCTTTTCTTTCCCCTCCATCTTTAGGCTACCCAATCCTTTCAGCAACATAGATGGGGTCTTTTCATCAGCAAAATTCTCAAGGAACATGTGTTTGAATGCACCCAAGTTTTGTATCAAGTTTGGTGGAAGGTTGTGATATCGTGCAGCTGCGCGACCATCCAAGGTACATGGGAACAATTTACAAACTACGTCGCCATACCATACCTCAAGGGTTTACAGCTGTAGGTAGAAGTTTCCCAAATGATCTTATGACTTCACTGTGATGTCAGGGTTGAACTTCATGTTCATTCTCCTCGTTCACTTTGGAATGTTCTACAAAATAGTTGGGAGAGCCAATGGTCCCTGAGTCATCCATTCCAGAATTGGATCAACCATCTCTTATTCTTCTTCATCCTCCTCCTCCCTTTCAGAATCTAATAGTTCCGACTCCAAGTCCATTGGTTCGTCTCCACCTCTACCTCCTACGCTACCTCCCCTTCTTCCTCCTATACTAGAGTCTGATACTAAGATCACAAGGGTGTCTCGTTCTCCTTTCCAGAAGACCAGAGGTTCCTATCTATCTTGAATAGCTTCTGCCAGACCTTCAAGTGTTGCAAGGAACGCTTCTTCCACCGATGATACTATAGGAGTGGCTTTTGGCTTTCTTGATGCATATGGACGATCTTGTATGCCGAGGATCAATCTAACTACTTTTGCAAATTAGTGACTGATGGGATGGATAGAGCGAAGGTGGTGATATGGAACTTCGTGTTCAATTCTGGTAGGTGAGGAGTAATGAACTACAGAGTCATGCATAAGTGAGAGGGATTGTGAGTTACTACCTTGACCATATGGTTGATGAATGAGTGTGAGAGGACATTTAGCTATCTACAACTGGCTACCCTCCTTCTAGCGCAAGAAATTTTGATGTTGCTAGATCTACCAATATTCAGCGGATCACCCTGGTATGAAGTCCCAACTCGACATCACACTGTTTGGTGTGGGAGTCCCATCTGGTATGATGGCTTGGTTGCCATTGTCTTAAGGATTTGCCTTAGCTCTTGCTTGCAGCACAAGAGAGTGGTCTGCTTTGTCTTCGAGAAGTGAGGTTTGCTTACCTGGTGAGTAAAAGTGTACTTGTGTCAATAGTTCGTTTACTATAGAGGGAGAGGGTGAGAGCGAGTCCCAAGGTGGTTGGAATGAAGTCCCATGTCGGCTAGGAACACACAACACAATAGGATGTGCACATCTTTCGGACGAGAAGCCCACACAGATGCGACGGTCACAACTTACAAGGTAAGATAACATGTACAACACTCAATGGATGAGTCCTCACAAGTGCAATGATTGTTACAACAAGTTTTATATGAAAGTTTTTTCTGATGTCCAGGAGGGTGGGCACCATAGTGGAGACAATTTTAATAGAATATACAACACATTTTCATTAACAGATTATGTATTACAACAAGTGCAATTGTTCAAGTGTTCAACATAGGTTAAAAAAATATGCATTACAAGTGTTCAAGATTAGTCTTACAATAGTTACAACACATGTGTGAAAACATGTTGGCCCATTAGTAGGCTTCTGAATTAACCAAAAGTTCCAAGACACATCGTTACACCATACATCACTAACCCCAAGTGCGGGGCATTGGAGCCACTACTTACTCCTCAAAGGAAAGATTACAGACTCTCTTGGCTATGTGGGAGGAGCTCAGGTGAAAAGTTCTTTGCATGTACAAATGAGGGGGTATTTATAGCCAAGGGTGAAACTGACCCTTGTGGCTATTCGACTACCCTCATGAGTGTTTGACTTCCATGACTTTTCGACTTTACATGACTCTTTGTACATCTAGTGGGTCTCTTAGACTTCCACATTACATTACATTGATTTAAAAATATGGCCCACAGTGGAGATGTGGACAACATGACTCATGACATGACTTGACATGACAGTGCCGATACATTTGTGTTGCTGTTGGAGTGCATGTTGAGTTGCAGTGCTGCTGGGTGATGGATGTCTTCATGGTGTATCACAATTTCACCTCCACATCACAAAGTGTGTAGATTCTTTGATGGTCGTTGGTTTGCTTTATATTTCTTTGGCACATTGCTCCTTGCTTGTATGTTGGAAGGCTTGATAGGCTCATATGTTTGCGAAAGGTGCATGTTCGTCCATTTCTCTGTCCGTGGGCACATATTGTTGTTTTCTTGTTAGTTCATCCACGAACACATCTTTGCATGATCATCCATTCACGAGAACATCTCTTCACATGCATCATTTGTTTGTCCATTGGTGAACCTGTCCTTCTGCATGTGCTTCCTTTGTTCAACCATTTGTCATCCCGCCATGTTTGTTGGTGTACCTGCACCTCCAGTTACTCATGATGAGATGACATCAAATCCAAAAACCTCCTAGTCTACCATGGGACATGATCATTTTGGATGTAGGTGGTCGGGAGAGGCAACAATGTTACGAGGTGGGATGATGGCTTCACACACTGCTAATGAAAACTGTGCAAGAGTCACTATGTGATGAATATGGGAAATCCGAGTTGACAGTGACTGTCTGCGAGTTTTGGACCAGTTGGAAGGAAAAACTACACAAATTTTGGGAGGGACAATCTGGGTTGTAGGAAGGCAATGCAGATAGAATCTGTTCATTTTTTGGAACAAGCAAGAAATAGGGGATAAAAAGAAAAAATTTTGTAATTTTATGGAGGAACAGGCCGGGCTGCATGGAGGATCAGTGTGCAAGAATTAAGCAATTTTTTTGCAGGAACTGGCCGAGAGCCTGGCGGCCAAAAATACACAATTCCCAGCAAGTATTGACAGTGGGCTATTGGGTCATTGGCAACAAAATTGTGAAATTCCCAAGGGGAATAGGCAGTGAGATGTTAGGACTTGGTAGCAGAAACTGCACAAATCCTGGAGGGAACTGGCAGTCTGCTGCTAGGAGTTGTTGTCAAGGGAAACTACACTGAGGCTGGGAGGTCAGCCTGCTGATCATCACTATGCAATTTCTGAGCTAAGAGGACTACTAGGCTGTAGAAGGCCTACTCATGAAAACTACAATTTCCTAGATGAGCATTCAGTCGGTTGTCGGGAGGACTGACTGGGAAATCTATGCAATTTTCTAAAGGAGACAGGGACAGGAACTTGGTGTCTGTCTGGCCTGTCTGTGCAATTTCCTCAGTAAATAGAGAGGGAAAGGTCAGTAGCCTCTGTGCAATTTTTGAGGGGAGTTAATCCAGGGGTGGTTGCCAAGTTTGACTCTCCGAGTGGCCAACATGAATGTTGATCGAATTACTTGCAGGCAGCGCAACTTGAAAAGATTTGCTTAGTGCTACTGTGTTGTTTTGGGTGGTAGTCGATCAAGTCAGTGTAGGGGTGATGGTCCAACTATCAGAGGGAAGTCCGGTCATCAAAACTCAGCAAAATGACTAAGTGTGTGAACGAGTGAAAGATGAAAATGTGATATTACAAACACACATCAACATGACTCGAGGATGAGATGACTCAAACCGACTAGACACACATGTTCAACATGACTGACCAATGGTGCAAGCAACAAGCGCGACACTTGTGATTGATCGTTGATAGACCGTGATGACACTTGTACGATAGTGGTTGTGAATTTGTGTGTGAGTATGACAGATGCTTTCATAGAGAACACTACGAGTACACACAAAGCGAATAATTTGAGCATAACTAGAACATGGTCCCAAAGATGATTTTGACATCAACATGCAAGACTTGGTCAAATTAACAAGAAAGGAAAATGCTGACTCACACGAGCTCATGGAGTGAACCTGAGTGTGTGCATTCATCACATGAAACTCTCAAGGGAGACTCTAAAATTGGGTGCATGCCAAAATTTTGGAGGGTGTTTGTAGCCACGACAACACAGTTCAAAAAAGTGCTTAAAACTAATCAAACAAATCTTTAATCATTCCTACACTATCTCAACTTCTCATTTATTATACATTCAAAACTAAACCATGGCACTATGGTGTAGAAATCAAATGTATAAACTTGCATAGGATGAAAACCATACTCTATTCTATATTCACAAACCAAAAGGTATCCCAACTCATAGGTCTAAAACTGCACCTAAGAGAAAGGTCTGAAAGAGCAAGAAAATTAAACCAACAATAAATCAATTCTTAACAACCTTCTCACACTAGTTCATTTAAAGAATCAAACATTGTTGTTCCACTCCTGCAAAATCAACCAAAAAATGTAATTAATTGCATTCAATAACCAATCAATTGGTATTAAAATTAACTTGTTAAAACTTGACGAATCTTCAATGGTTGGGTGCTACAAAGGCTTCCCCTCCATGGCTCTATTTCTTAAACCAAGAAAAAAAAATTATAACAGTAGTCAAGTCTCGAGTAAGGAAAAGAAAGAAGGTCAATCCTATAGTTTAATCATACACATTGTAATCATTGAATATGACTTGAATTTTTACAAGAAACTTTAGGGTCTTAGAACTTCAACGTGACTTTAGTTATTATATTACAAGGTCTTCATAAAGGATTAAGGAATTCCCAATATCTTAGATATCGAACAACTCAATGGTTTCAAAGTGGAATATCATTAATTGCTCTTCTCAAAACATTAAAGTATTCAAGCCACAACTACCAATACCCAAAGAAATGATTACAAGTAAAAGTTTCACAACTTCACCAAGTCATATATAAAGAATACAGTCACCTTCAAGGTAGATCTCACAAACCTAGAACATATATTAATGGAACAACGTTTCAAAGAATAGATTGTTTCATGAACCAATGTTAAATCTCAATTTCCTTCAAAATCCTCTTGAATTCACGATGTGCCAAAATACAGAGGGAAAGTGTTGAGTTGAAAATCACTATAACCAAATGTTAAAGGAATAAATAACTAATTTCAAGAACCAATTTGTACACAACTTCACCTAAATATAAATTACAAAATGATCTCAAATCTTTGCAATGGCCATTTGAATAAAATAGAGTAATTGAAAGAAATAAAAGAATAGTAAGCAAGCCTCACACGAATAACTAACCAATAAACATGCACACCACAATGTTATATTTCAAATACAATCCACACAATAAAACCTAATTGAGGAGTAACAAGCTGGACTTCTTGGGCCCAAACCAGCTAGCTCGTACCCTACTTAAAGATAAATTAAACTACAAAAAAATGATAAGAATTAACACAATTAAACCACAATGGAAGGAGAAATTGGCATTGATGCTTTCTATTAAAAAGTTATTATTATTTAATACATTACAAGCTTCAGTAATCCATCTCTGATTGACTAGAGGAAGGGGGTATAACCCCCAACACTTCGCTCGGTAGCATGAGAATACCAATTTTTTTTTGCTAGCTAGACATGGAGCCATAGCTCTGTTTATATAATCTTTTTACATTAGAAGTTTGGCTTTAGATAAGCCAATTCTTTAGAAACAATATGGATATTGAATCCAAAAAATTTTCCATGTATGGTAGATCTAGTGTTGCCATTATGACACAGGTTTGGCACTATGGCATAGGTGTTGTCCTTGATGGCAACTCACTCAAATGGCACATCACAGTTCAAGATCTCAGAATGGAAGAAAAATACATATACGCAGGTTCCTCTTAACCAAGTCGCGTATACATGCAAGATTGCTGATCAAAATTCGCGTATGCGTATACACGCACTTTCATGCATGGAAAAGCACGTACATGTGGGAAAGCTTATTTTTGGGTCCATGGTATTTGGAACTATGGTTTTCGACCTTGGTATTGCGTCCAAAGTATTGAACCCAGGTATTAAGTGCCTAGTATTGGATCTCTATGGTTTTGGACCATGGTTTGAGAAAGGCCTAAGACTATAAAATGGGAAGGAGATCATTTGACAAAGGCATTGAATTAAGAATTGAATATCTAATGAAAAGCAATATCTAGAATATTGGTCATTGGGTTATGGTGCATAATAAGTTCTGCATCAAGGAGGAACTTGAGCGCATGGAGAAGGATAACTTCTATTAATGGGTCAAGATCTTAAGGCCGAAAGAAAAGTATATTTGTGTAGTTTTGATCTGTTATATTTCGTGCATGACTTGATCTATAAATATGATAATCTGAGTATAACTAATGTCTGAATAAGTGAAAAGGGTAAATTATCTTTTATAGATCTGTACGCAAGTTCGTCACAGCAGAGGGGCATATACACGCTGGTTCACTAACTCAAAAAAACGTATACACTGGTTGGCCTTGATGTAGAAGCATATGCACGCAGGTTCTACATATTGAAGTAGCATATGTCTCATGAAATATGTTTTAGCTTCTTCTGTTCATTGCTGTAGTCTTCTGGGTTCAGGATTGGTGTCCTATTACTGTTATTGTATTCTGGTTACAGCTTTCAGAGAAGTGATTGTCTGATTCAGTTGTGGTTTGTACAAAGAAGATTGGTTGATGTAGATATACTTGATGTTCGATTGATGTTATTCATGGATCCAGTCTAAAATTTATGAAATGTGGTCCCTGGAAGAAAAGAGAAGGTTGTAGCCTTCTGTAGGTCAGAACCTACGTACTAGTACCTCAGCTAATACAAGAGCTAAGGGGGCTGCAGCTCCCTTCCAGGAGAAGTTGGAGAATGAGAGAAGGTTATAGCCTTTTGCAGGTAGCAGCTTGCATACTGGTATAAGACTGCACCAGTACAAAATCATTGTAAAAAGAAGTTTCTAATTAAAAGAAGATAGAGACGAATTGTAGCAGGTGGTTTTCACCCACATTGGGTTTCCATCTTACATCTTGGTGTTCATGTGTGTTTCTTATGTGTGATGATTTGTTCTGCTTTACTGCTCCTGTTTACTATTCATATGGTTAATAATGTTCTGATGCACTCATTAAGAAGCAACTAACTGAATTATAAGTTTAATAGATATACGCTTGTTGCATTACACACAGTTGCGTAGACACGCAATTTTTCCTAACTGAAGTAGTGTATATGAATCTGAATATGAAAATGAAAAATTTATATTGATTTGATAATACTAATTCACCCCCCTCCCTCTCAGTATTATTTCCAACAATTGGTATCAGAGCAGGTCCTTCAGAAGAAGGTTGATCGCTTGAAGGAAGATCTATCATCTTGAGCAACTACGAAAAAGAGGCATCGATTAGGCCACCAATTTTTGATGGGAGCAACTTCGTCTATTGGATTGTAAGAATCACAGCCTATCTTCAATCTCTTAGTACAGAAGTCTGGGATATCGTGGAAACAGGATACACATTTCCATTAGTAACTCCTACAGATACGGCTGGTAAGAAGCAGTATGAAACAAATGCAAAGGCTATCAATACTCTATTAGGGAGTCTATCTCAATCAGACTTCGTCAAGGTTATGCAACTCAAAACCAAAAAAGAAATATGGGACAAGATCGTTCTGAGCTATGAAGGAGATGATCAGGTAAAATGAGCAAAACTACAAACTCTCAGAATTCAATATGAAAATCTTTGAATGCACAATGATGAAAGTGTGGCTAACTATTTCCTACGTATAGATGAGATTGTTAATTGTATGAAAAACTTGGGTGAAGAA
>APFE031288865.1:33523-71197 GCA_000404065.3 Pinus taeda
TCTCTGAGAAGAGATGTGTGGCTACATGCCTCTAAACTGTGTTACAATGAGGCTCGAAGGCCTATTTATTGTTGAGAACAATGGAAAAACCCTTCACATTCCAAAACCTAACCCTAGAAGATGAAACGCCAAATTGTGGGCCCCGTTTTTGGGTAAGTTGGTACCTCAACTTCCCGGGGTTGCGAATTGGTGGTCTTATCTCCGTTTGACGCGCATGATAGCCCGTTGGAAAGATCTCTCTGAGGACTACAACGGAAAAGACGATTTTTAGTCAAGAATAATCATTGGCGATAGATTTCCCAAAAAACGTCGTTTAGGGCCTCAAAACGGCTCCGGAAGTTTAGGACCCGAAAAACTGCTAAAAATAGTAAATTGTGCTATAATTAAGGAAACTGAAAAAGACTGCACGAAGCACTCGAGGGGATCCAAGTCGAATTAGTGGGTGGCCACCAATATCCACTTGGATCAGCTGTCCTCTTCCACCATGTCCACGTCCTCATCCTCTTCCAACTCTGAAATCCATATTAACTTTCCTTCTCCTACTTCTAAGATTCAATTCAATGTCAGCTAGCTTCTCTGATACCACTAATGGTGGCCTGGGTGTAGGTGATATAGACAACCTCTCAAATCGGGATACAATTTCTTCAATATTTCGCCAAATTCCTCCTTCTCCAATTATTGGCATATCAAACATTTACTGTTAAACTGACAGCCTCATGGTTTTCCTCCAGAACAAAAATCCTTGTTATAACACAATTTATTACACAGATCTTTATACTCTATCAGCACTGTAATTCCAAAGGAATTACACAAAACACTATCGGCCCTTTAAAAATCAGGAAATTGTGTTTTAAACGCAAAACACACAATCGTGGGGATTTTGTTCCAAAGGAACATAATACACTATCGATGCTTTCAAATCACTGTCGTGGCTTATAATGAGTCTTCATGGTAATTCCAAATAATTATAGTAGCAACACTTTAGAATTCAAAGAATTCTATGTTACGCCAATAACACTGTCAACGCTTTCAAATTGGGCCTTCCAACTCTCATTCCTCTAATGCGATAATACATGTTTATTGGTAATTGCTATCGATGATTCTGAAATACCACACAATAGATTCCTCCCGCTTCAACTGTGCGATGCAACCTCTCTTACGGATGCGAAAACTTATCCAACCTGCTATATAGTATTTCGGTCTGGCTTATCTGGCTTTCGGACTTCGGCAGTGCCATAGCCCTTTACGCTCCACTTGCAATTATGTGATGTGATAAAGGTTCAGACCCGATATGAGTATGAACTAGAATCAATAAAATTTTAGGTCCAATGCTGTGTCCAAACTATGGTTTTTCTCGAATTATCTGTGTAAAATAGAGTTTGTTGTGGAACTATATGCAATGATTTAAGAGCCTGCAATTGTCGATATGAAGGAGAAACAATCTTAAAGGCTCCAGCCTAAACATCCACGAGAAAATAAGGTCAATTCATCCATATTGAAACTCAAAAGAAAGCAATTCAACTGATACACGCCTATAATTATTAATTAACAGAGAACTATCAATGTAGATACACAGAGAGAGGTTTATTCAAAGGATAATACTTCTGAGGCACCATCCTAACTATGAGCCTCCCATCATTTTATTTATAATCAACAGATAAAGCACTCTTGGCCATTATCCTTACAAAATCATGCTTTTAGATAGAGTGATTTAAAGCGTAGAGCTTTGTTACAGCTATCCATAAGCGATGATTTTAGCATCATTTATTCTTAATTCTATTCTTATCCTAAACTATGAAAGCAATAGCATGGAAATTGCTACCTAAAGGACCCCACTCCCTCGCCTGTAGATTTTTTTGGATTTTTGGCATATGTTTGAGGACTTTTTCACTCTAAGTCACATGCTCCTACATCAATTTTCCCTTGTACGGAAGCCACAAGTGTGACCAGTCTGTAGAAAAATACCCGTTCAACTTGCTTGACCACTCTCTCGTGAGTAGTAGACCGTATGCTTCTCGTATGTCCACAACAATTATGTCTATGCATTGGTGGACTTGGCCATCATGATATAGTTGGATTATCATGTCTCGTAGATCACCATTGGATGGTACTGATGTTCAACCAAGTTGGATCATCCGCACAGATGTCTCACTCCATTATATTTTGATATCTTTTGCAATGGAGAGCGGCATGACATTGGCTGCCACACCAAAATCAACCAAGCAATTGTGAACATTGCAGTTAAAAATTTTAGCTGATAGCAAGAATGGAGGGAAACCTGAGTTTGATTTTTCCATCTGGAGTGTTTTGAGCACATTAGAAAGTGATCTGAGAGCTGTGCTTTCTCCCTTGCTAGTAGAGGTTACACTATCCGTCGCTGTCTATCCCAATTCGCGCAACAGGATGTCTCGTTGATTCTGGATCTTATCTAACTCGAACAAATTGATATTTTCTTGAGTCTTCTTCATGTCATATACAATGTTGTAGTCTAGAGGTGGAATATTGACCGAGGTGTCTGGGCTAGACTGATGTTCGCATTGTCCCATGGAGTGTTCTATAGTTTGCTGCTCATGGAGGTACTCTTGCCCATTGTTGTCTTCCCAGATTTTTTTTGAGTGTTTTTCTTTTAGGCGTCCGATGGATCATCCTTCCTCATCAATAATGTCATCTTTTCTTGTACTTCCCCAAGCATAAGAGGAGCCCCTTTACACCTAATATTGTAACGGTCATTTTGTCTTGGGGGCTACTTCTCGGTGTTTGTCTTTAGCATTTATTGCAAGAACTAATATGCATTCACCACATTCCCAGAACTTGATGCTTCATCAGGTGCAAGACCTTGGTCATTATCTCTGTCATCTGGCTGCTCCTGCATACTACTCTCTGCATTGAGTGTATGACTGTATATCGAGTTTGTGACTCACTTCTAGTCCAGATAGAAGTTCTCGGGGTGATGTTTTTTGTGGAATGAACATAACTTGAGATCTGCACACTGATCGACATTGAACATCGAACTCTGCATAGCTTCTTGAGTTGACCAGTTGTTTCCTAATGAGTTGTTTCCCGGTCTTTGTCTAGGATGATAGCTCCTTGAAAATGTGTCTGTTTCCTATTGTTGAAGCTCATAGACTTCCGTTGTTAAGTTCTTGATGAGGCAAGTGAGGGTTTGAATATCATTTGCTTCCTTTTTTCTACCCTTTTACACCATCACTTGGGACTTCCTACTCATGTCTTTAGAGTCCTTTGTAGGTTTACCATCCTTGATGACTGTAACAGTGTGTAAGTCTTTTTCGGCAACAATAGCCTCTTTGCAGTTTTCCAAGAGTGTTGGTTTCATAGCTCGCTTGACGAACTATGCAATGTTGGTGAGTAGTGCAGGCGTGTAGTAATCAACAGTGATGGAGTCATGAGGTTTTGTGTCTGCTGTAAATCTTTTCAATATGCGTGTAAAACTTTGGTTGAAGTCTTTTACCTTTTCTTTCCCCTCCATCTTTAGGCTACCCAATCCTTTCAGCAACATAGATGGGGTCTTTTCATCAGCAAAATTCTCAAGGAACATGTGTTTGAATGCACCCAAGTTTTGTATCAAGTTTGGTGGAAGGTTGTGATATCGTGCAGCTGCGCGACCATCCAAGGTACATGGGAACAATTTACAAACTACGTCGCCATACCATACCTCAAGGGTTTACAGCTGTAGGTAGAAGTTTCCCAAATGATCTTATGACTTCACTGTGATGTCAGGGTTGAACTTCATGTTCATTCTCCTCGTTCACTTTGGAATGTTCTACAAAATAGTTGGGAGAGCCAATGGTCCCTGAGTCATCCATTCCAGAATTGGATCAACCATCTCTTATTCTTCTTCATCCTCCTCCTCCCTTTCAGAATCTAATAGTTCCGACTCCAAGTCCATTGGTTCGTCTCCACCTCTACCTCCTACGCTACCTCCCCTTCTTCCTCCTATACTAGAGTCTGATACTAAGATCACAAGGGTGTCTCGTTCTCCTTTCCAGAAGACCAGAGGTTCCTATCTATCTTGAATAGCTTCTGCCAGACCTTCAAGTGTTGCAAGGAACGCTTCTTCCACCGATGATACTATAGGAGTGGCTTTTGGCTTTCTTGATGCATATGGACGATCTTGTATGCCGAGGATCAATCTAACTACTTTTGCAAATTAGTGACTGATGGGATGGATAGAGCGAAGGTGGTGATATGGAACTTCGTGTTCAATTCTGGTAGGTGAGGAGTAATGAACTACAGAGTCATGCATAAGTGAGAGGGATTGTGAGTTACTACCTTGACCATATGGTTGATGAATGAGTGTGAGAGGACATTTAGCTATCTACAACTGGCTACCCTCCTTCTAGCGCAAGAAATTTTGATGTTGCTAGATCTACCAATATTCAGCGGATCACCCTGGTATGAAGTCCCAACTCGACATCACACTGTTTGGTGTGGGAGTCCCATCTGGTATGATGGCTTGGTTGCCATTGTCTTAAGGATTTGCCTTAGCTCTTGCTTGCAGCACAAGAGAGTGGTCTGCTTTGTCTTCGAGAAGTGAGGTTTGCTTACCTGGTGAGTAAAAGTGTACTTGTGTCAATAGTTCGTTTACTATAGAGGGAGAGGGTGAGAGCGAGTCCCAAGGTGGTTGGAATGAAGTCCCATGTCGGCTAGGAACACACAACACAATAGGATGTGCACATCTTTCGGACGAGAAGCCCACACAGATGCGACGGTCACAACTTACAAGGTAAGATAACATGTACAACACTCAATGGATGAGTCCTCACAAGTGCAATGATTGTTACAACAAGTTTTATATGAAAGTTTTTTCTGATGTCCAGGAGGGTGGGCACCATAGTGGAGACAATTTTAATAGAATATACAACACATTTTCATTAACAGATTATGTATTACAACAAGTGCAATTGTTCAAGTGTTCAACATAGGTTAAAAAAATATGCATTACAAGTGTTCAAGATTAGTCTTACAATAGTTACAACACATGTGTGAAAACATGTTGGCCCATTAGTAGGCTTCTGAATTAACCAAAAGTTCCAAGACACATCGTTACACCATACATCACTAACCCCAAGTGCGGGGCATTGGAGCCACTACTTACTCCTCAAAGGAAAGATTACAGACTCTCTTGGCTATGTGGGAGGAGCTCAGGTGAAAAGTTCTTTGCATGTACAAATGAGGGGGTATTTATAGCCAAGGGTGAAACTGACCCTTGTGGCTATTCGACTACCCTCATGAGTGTTTGACTTCCATGACTTTTCGACTTTACATGACTCTTTGTACATCTAGTGGGTCTCTTAGACTTCCACATTACATTACATTGATTTAAAAATATGGCCCACAGTGGAGATGTGGACAACATGACTCATGACATGACTTGACATGACAGTGCCGATACATTTGTGTTGCTGTTGGAGTGCATGTTGAGTTGCAGTGCTGCTGGGTGATGGATGTCTTCATGGTGTATCACAATTTCACCTCCACATCACAAAGTGTGTAGATTCTTTGATGGTCGTTGGTTTGCTTTATATTTCTTTGGCACATTGCTCCTTGCTTGTATGTTGGAAGGCTTGATAGGCTCATATGTTTGCGAAAGGTGCATGTTCGTCCATTTCTCTGTCCGTGGGCACATATTGTTGTTTTCTTGTTAGTTCATCCACGAACACATCTTTGCATGATCATCCATTCACGAGAACATCTCTTCACATGCATCATTTGTTTGTCCATTGGTGAACCTGTCCTTCTGCATGTGCTTCCTTTGTTCAACCATTTGTCATCCCGCCATGTTTGTTGGTGTACCTGCACCTCCAGTTACTCATGATGAGATGACATCAAATCCAAAAACCTCCTAGTCTACCATGGGACATGATCATTTTGGATGTAGGTGGTCGGGAGAGGCAACAATGTTACGAGGTGGGATGATGGCTTCACACACTGCTAATGAAAACTGTGCAAGAGTCACTATGTGATGAATATGGGAAATCCGAGTTGACAGTGACTGTCTGCGAGTTTTGGACCAGTTGGAAGGAAAAACTACACAAATTTTGGGAGGGACAATCTGGGTTGTAGGAAGGCAATGCAGATAGAATCTGTTCATTTTTTGGAACAAGCAAGAAATAGGGGATAAAAAGAAAAAATTTTGTAATTTTATGGAGGAACAGGCCGGGCTGCATGGAGGATCAGTGTGCAAGAATTAAGCAATTTTTTTGCAGGAACTGGCCGAGAGCCTGGCGGCCAAAAATACACAATTCCCAGCAAGTATTGACAGTGGGCTATTGGGTCATTGGCAACAAAATTGTGAAATTCCCAAGGGGAATAGGCAGTGAGATGTTAGGACTTGGTAGCAGAAACTGCACAAATCCTGGAGGGAACTGGCAGTCTGCTGCTAGGAGTTGTTGTCAAGGGAAACTACACTGAGGCTGGGAGGTCAGCCTGCTGATCATCACTATGCAATTTCTGAGCTAAGAGGACTACTAGGCTGTAGAAGGCCTACTCATGAAAACTACAATTTCCTAGATGAGCATTCAGTCGGTTGTCGGGAGGACTGACTGGGAAATCTATGCAATTTTCTAAAGGAGACAGGGACAGGAACTTGGTGTCTGTCTGGCCTGTCTGTGCAATTTCCTCAGTAAATAGAGAGGGAAAGGTCAGTAGCCTCTGTGCAATTTTTGAGGGGAGTTAATCCAGGGGTGGTTGCCAAGTTTGACTCTCCGAGTGGCCAACATGAATGTTGATCGAATTACTTGCAGGCAGCGCAACTTGAAAAGATTTGCTTAGTGCTACTGTGTTGTTTTGGGTGGTAGTCGATCAAGTCAGTGTAGGGGTGATGGTCCAACTATCAGAGGGAAGTCCGGTCATCAAAACTCAGCAAAATGACTAAGTGTGTGAACGAGTGAAAGATGAAAATGTGATATTACAAACACACATCAACATGACTCGAGGATGAGATGACTCAAACCGACTAGACACACATGTTCAACATGACTGACCAATGGTGCAAGCAACAAGCGCGACACTTGTGATTGATCGTTGATAGACCGTGATGACACTTGTACGATAGTGGTTGTGAATTTGTGTGTGAGTATGACAGATGCTTTCATAGAGAACACTACGAGTACACACAAAGCGAATAATTTGAGCATAACTAGAACATGGTCCCAAAGATGATTTTGACATCAACATGCAAGACTTGGTCAAATTAACAAGAAAGGAAAATGCTGACTCACACGAGCTCATGGAGTGAACCTGAGTGTGTGCATTCATCACATGAAACTCTCAAGGGAGACTCTAAAATTGGGTGCATGCCAAAATTTTGGAGGGTGTTTGTAGCCACGACAACACAGTTCAAAAAAGTGCTTAAAACTAATCAAACAAATCTTTAATCATTCCTACACTATCTCAACTTCTCATTTATTATACATTCAAAACTAAACCATGGCACTATGGTGTAGAAATCAAATGTATAAACTTGCATAGGATGAAAACCATACTCTATTCTATATTCACAAACCAAAAGGTATCCCAACTCATAGGTCTAAAACTGCACCTAAGAGAAAGGTCTGAAAGAGCAAGAAAATTAAACCAACAATAAATCAATTCTTAACAACCTTCTCACACTAGTTCATTTAAAGAATCAAACATTGTTGTTCCACTCCTGCAAAATCAACCAAAAAATGTAATTAATTGCATTCAATAACCAATCAATTGGTATTAAAATTAACTTGTTAAAACTTGACGAATCTTCAATGGTTGGGTGCTACAAAGGCTTCCCCTCCATGGCTCTATTTCTTAAACCAAGAAAAAAAAATTATAACAGTAGTCAAGTCTCGAGTAAGGAAAAGAAAGAAGGTCAATCCTATAGTTTAATCATACACATTGTAATCATTGAATATGACTTGAATTTTTACAAGAAACTTTAGGGTCTTAGAACTTCAACGTGACTTTAGTTATTATATTACAAGGTCTTCATAAAGGATTAAGGAATTCCCAATATCTTAGATATCGAACAACTCAATGGTTTCAAAGTGGAATATCATTAATTGCTCTTCTCAAAACATTAAAGTATTCAAGCCACAACTACCAATACCCAAAGAAATGATTACAAGTAAAAGTTTCACAACTTCACCAAGTCATATATAAAGAATACAGTCACCTTCAAGGTAGATCTCACAAACCTAGAACATATATTAATGGAACAACGTTTCAAAGAATAGATTGTTTCATGAACCAATGTTAAATCTCAATTTCCTTCAAAATCCTCTTGAATTCACGATGTGCCAAAATACAGAGGGAAAGTGTTGAGTTGAAAATCACTATAACCAAATGTTAAAGGAATAAATAACTAATTTCAAGAACCAATTTGTACACAACTTCACCTAAATATAAATTACAAAATGATCTCAAATCTTTGCAATGGCCATTTGAATAAAATAGAGTAATTGAAAGAAATAAAAGAATAGTAAGCAAGCCTCACACGAATAACTAACCAATAAACATGCACACCACAATGTTATATTTCAAATACAATCCACACAATAAAACCTAATTGAGGAGTAACAAGCTGGACTTCTTGGGCCCAAACCAGCTAGCTCGTACCCTACTTAAAGATAAATTAAACTACAAAAAAATGATAAGAATTAACACAATTAAACCACAATGGAAGGAGAAATTGGCATTGATGCTTTCTATTAAAAAGTTATTATTATTTAATACATTACAAGCTTCAGTAATCCATCTCTGATTGACTAGAGGAAGGGGGTATAACCCCCAACACTTCGCTCGGTAGCATGAGAATACCAATTTTTTTTTGCTAGCTAGACATGGAGCCATAGCTCTGTTTATATAATCTTTTTACATTAGAAGTTTGGCTTTAGATAAGCCAATTCTTTAGAAACAATATGGATATTGAATCCAAAAAATTTTCCATGTATGGTAGATCTAGTGTTGCCATTATGACACAGGTTTGGCACTATGGCATAGGTGTTGTCCTTGATGGCAACTCACTCAAATGGCACATCACAGTTCAAGATCTCAGAATGGAAGAAAAATACATATACGCAGGTTCCTCTTAACCAAGTCGCGTATACATGCAAGATTGCTGATCAAAATTCGCGTATGCGTATACACGCACTTTCATGCATGGAAAAGCACGTACATGTGGGAAAGCTTATTTTTGGGTCCATGGTATTTGGAACTATGGTTTTCGACCTTGGTATTGCGTCCAAAGTATTGAACCCAGGTATTAAGTGCCTAGTATTGGATCTCTATGGTTTTGGACCATGGTTTGAGAAAGGCCTAAGACTATAAAATGGGAAGGAGATCATTTGACAAAGGCATTGAATTAAGAATTGAATATCTAATGAAAAGCAATATCTAGAATATTGGTCATTGGGTTATGGTGCATAATAAGTTCTGCATCAAGGAGGAACTTGAGCGCATGGAGAAGGATAACTTCTATTAATGGGTCAAGATCTTAAGGCCGAAAGAAAAGTATATTTGTGTAGTTTTGATCTGTTATATTTCGTGCATGACTTGATCTATAAATATGATAATCTGAGTATAACTAATGTCTGAATAAGTGAAAAGGGTAAATTATCTTTTATAGATCTGTACGCAAGTTCGTCACAGCAGAGGGGCATATACACGCTGGTTCACTAACTCAAAAAAACGTATACACTGGTTGGCCTTGATGTAGAAGCATATGCACGCAGGTTCTACATATTGAAGTAGCATATGTCTCATGAAATATGTTTTAGCTTCTTCTGTTCATTGCTGTAGTCTTCTGGGTTCAGGATTGGTGTCCTATTACTGTTATTGTATTCTGGTTACAGCTTTCAGAGAAGTGATTGTCTGATTCAGTTGTGGTTTGTACAAAGAAGATTGGTTGATGTAGATATACTTGATGTTCGATTGATGTTATTCATGGATCCAGTCTAAAATTTATGAAATGTGGTCCCTGGAAGAAAAGAGAAGGTTGTAGCCTTCTGTAGGTCAGAACCTACGTACTAGTACCTCAGCTAATACAAGAGCTAAGGGGGCTGCAGCTCCCTTCCAGGAGAAGTTGGAGAATGAGAGAAGGTTATAGCCTTTTGCAGGTAGCAGCTTGCATACTGGTATAAGACTGCACCAGTACAAAATCATTGTAAAAAGAAGTTTCTAATTAAAAGAAGATAGAGACGAATTGTAGCAGGTGGTTTTCACCCACATTGGGTTTCCATCTTACATCTTGGTGTTCATGTGTGTTTCTTATGTGTGATGATTTGTTCTGCTTTACTGCTCCTGTTTACTATTCATATGGTTAATAATGTTCTGATGCACTCATTAAGAAGCAACTAACTGAATTATAAGTTTAATAGATATACGCTTGTTGCATTACACACAGTTGCGTAGACACGCAATTTTTCCTAACTGAAGTAGTGTATATGAATCTGAATATGAAAATGAAAAATTTATATTGATTTGATAATACTAATTCACCCCCCTCCCTCTCAGTATTATTTCCAACAATTGGTATCAGAGCAGGTCCTTCAGAAGAAGGTTGATCGCTTGAAGGAAGATCTATCATCTTGAGCAACTACGAAAAAGAGGCATCGATTAGGCCACCAATTTTTGATGGGAGCAACTTCGTCTATTGGATTGTAAGAATCACAGCCTATCTTCAATCTCTTAGTACAGAAGTCTGGGATATCGTGGAAACAGGATACACATTTCCATTAGTAACTCCTACAGATACGGCTGGTAAGAAGCAGTATGAAACAAATGCAAAGGCTATCAATACTCTATTAGGGAGTCTATCTGAATCAGAACTCGTCAAGGTTATTCAACTCAAAACCAAAAAAAAAATATGGACAAGATCGTTCTGAGCTATGAAGGAAGATGATCAGGTAAAAAGCAAAAACTACAAACTCTCAGAATTCAATATGAAATCTTTTGAATGCACAATGATGAAGTGTGGCTAACTATTTCCTACGTATAGATGAGATTGTAATTGTATGAAAAACTTGGGTGAAGAAATAAAAGAAGTTGTTTTGGTTGAAAAGGTTCTAAGATCTTTGTCTTCTAAGTTTGAATCAAAAGTTTCTGCCATAGAAGAAAAACAGAATCTATAGAGCATTACCATGTCACAGCTGCACGGAATCCTAACTGCTTCCGAAATGAGAAAAGGAGGACCATCAGACAAGAGAGAAGCCGCATTCAAAGCCTCAGGAAAATGAGATTACAATGACTCAGGACATATGTCAGAAGAAGAGGAAGAATCAAACTTTGTCAAGAACCTTCAACGAGGTTCTGGAAGATTCATAGGTAAGCTACCTTTCAAATGTTTTGCTTGTGGAAGAGTCGGTCACTATGCTGCCAAGTGTCCTCTTAAAGATAAGGTTGACAAAGGTAAGGAACCTGCTAGATGGAAAAAAAACAGAATATAAGTAAGAAAAGCTATTATACACATGAAGACAGTGATGGAGTTTCAAATAGCGTTGAAGATGAACAATGCAATGATTATAGACTTTTGATGGCCTTTGAAGATGATGATTTCTTGGATGCTATAGATGAAGAAGGTCTTTATGAAGAAATTTCTAAACTTAAAATTTGTTTGGAGGAAAAGAATATGATTATATATACTCTCACATTCCAACTTGCTGAAAGAGAAAAACACAATGAAAAGTTAGAATGTGAAATTGTGGGACTTAGAAAAGATATTGAGAAATCAAAAGCTCTTAATCTTAGATTTGCTAAAGGATCAGAAACCTTAGATGAGATTATCAAAGTGTAGTGTTCTCCTCTAATCAAGACGGGTCTTGGATATATTGAAGAAGCATCTCAAGCACATAATCCATCCACTTCCAAAAGTTATCTTGATGCAGTAAGGAGAAGTGAACGGGTTGACAATCGACAGCAAAAGCATAATGTAGATCACCAGGTAAATCAGGAACAATTTACTTCCAGAATGAACACAGATCACCAAGTAAATTATGGGCAATCTACTTCGAAGATGAACAAATGCTACAATAAACCATAGGTAAATCATTCTCAATTTTCCTCAAGAATGGATGTCAATGTCGGTAGGTTTGATAATCGCAGGAATTTCTTCAATGGCGAATGTTTCGCTTGTCATAACTTTGGACACAAAGCTGCTCAATGTGTTGCCTACAAGACCATCATGACTAGAGAAGCTGAAAAACAAAGGAGTATGACTGGAATCATGAAAAGGACCTACAATAACTTTTCTGCTCTTGAGAAGGAAATAGAATGTTCTATTTGTAACAACTTCGGTCATGAAGATTCTGAATGCAGGAGTAGGTTTCGACAAACAACTCAGAAGGAGAAAGCTTCATTGAGTCATGAAACTTGGAGAAAGGAAGAACCGCAACCAGAAAGATGTGGGATAGCCTTATATGCAGAAGGATAGGAAAATCAGTGGTACATCGACAGTGGATGCTCGAAACATATGACAGGTGATAAATAAAAACTTCAGTCATATAGTGCCTTAGAAAAGGAAAGGAACGTCTCATTTGGAAATGACACCCCTGCACTCATAAAAGGTAGAGGTTATGTTCTTTTAAAAGAAAAGGTCAAAGCTGGAAATGCTATGTATGTTGATGGCTTAAAGCATAATCTATTTAGTGTCAGTCAAATGTGTGATCAAGGAAATGAGGTAATATTTCGATCAAATGGATGTATTGTTCATGAGCTTGATACAGGAGAAATAATGATCAAAGGCATAAGAACTCCAAATAATTTATACATACTCAATGGAGGACAACAACAATGCTCTCTAAGCAAGAATGATGAGCACTAGCTATGGCACAGAAGATTGGGGCATCTAAGTTTCTCTCAGATAAGGAAAGCATGGAAATATCAGGCGGTTCGTGATCTCCCTGACATTAGAATTCCAGACAATACAATATGAAAATCATGTCAGTTTGGTAAGCAAACCAGAACTAATTTCCCTGACAAGGAAGGATCAGCTAGCAAGCCACTTAAACTTGTCCATACTGATGTATGTGGTCCATATAGGAAAAGGTCACCTCGAGGAGAAGAATATTTTATATTGTTCATTGACGACTTTTCCAGGATGTGTTGGATAGGACTTATGAAACATAAAGATGAAGCCTTCGAAAAGTTCAAAGCATTCAAAGCCATGGTTGAAAACAAATCAAATCGCAGAATCAAATGCCTCAGGCCTGATCGAGGAGGGGAATTTACCTTAGATGCATTCTTCGATTTTTGTGAAGAACATGGAATAAGAAGGGAATTATCTACTGCAAGGACTCCTCAGCAAAATGGAGTACTATAAAGGATGAACAGAATGATTCAACAAATGGCTCCTGCTGTGCTTGATGAGTCTGGAACTCCCACAACCTTCTGGGGTGAAGCCGCATTTGCTGTTGTCACTATTCTCAATAAGACAAACATCCGGGTAAATAGCACTCAAACGCCTCATGAACTTTGGTATGGTAAGACTCCCACATTAAAATGCTTCAAAATTTTTGGAAGAAAATGCTACATCAAAAAGACTGATGAAAATCTTGGCAAGTTTGAACCTAGAGAAGATGAAGGCATTCTCCTCGGTTACTCTCCCCATAGCAAAGCATATAAGTGTTATAAAAAAAGACTTGGTAAAATTGTTGAAAGTATTCATGTAGTGGTTGATGAAGAAGGAAACATTCCTAAGCAGGTAAAATCCAAAGATTTCGAAGATGATGAGGACTATCCTTCAACATCAAATCAAACTTATGATGAAGAAGAAACTCATGAGGCACCAGAAGAACAAATAAGGATAGAAGAAAAGACTCCATCTAGGTACGTTCAGAACAATCATCAAAAAACTCAAATTTTGGGATAGAAAGAGGCAGGTGTACAAACAAGAAGAGGTATTTCTGAAGCTTCAAGCTATCTAGCATTGCTCTCCTCCACTGAACCACAAAATGTAAAAGAAGCATGCAAAGATGAATGTTCGGTCAAGGCCATGGATGAAGAACCTGAGAAGATTAAAAAGAATATCACTTGGGAGTTGGTTCCTAGACCAAAGGATAAGAATGTCATAGGGACAAAATGGATATTCAAAAACAAGTTGAATGAAAATGGAGAAGTTATTAGAAACAAGGCCAAACTTGTTTGTAAAGGTTATGCTCAACAAGAAGGTATAGACTTTGAAGAAACATTTGCACCAGTTCCTAGACTTGAGGCTATAAGAATGTTCCTTGCTCTTTCTAGCTTTCAGAAGTTCAAAGTATTTCAAATAGACGTGAAATTTGCCTTTTTAAATGGGGACTTAGAAGAAGAAGTGTATATTGAGCAACCAGATGGATTCATCCTTGGAAGTGACCCAAAAATTGTATGTAGACTTAAGAAGGCACTCTATGGTCTTAAACAGGGTCCAAGGGCTTGGTATTATTGTCTGGAAAAATACCTCCATCAACACGGTTTTTCAAAAGGATTAGCAGATAGCAATTTATATATTAAAATTGATAATGATAAATTGCTAATACTTGTTGTGTATGTTGATGATATCATATTTGGTAGTAATGAAGAAGCCACGAGTCAAAACTTTGCTTTTCTAATACAGAAAGAATTCGAAATGTCCTTGCTTGGTGAGCTGACATATTTTCTTAGTTTACAAATCCAAAAAAATAAAGACGGTATCTTTTTATCACAAACCAAGTACCTCAAGTAGATCTTGAAGAAATATGGTGTGGAAGATTCAAAACCGGTATGTACCCCTATGGTAATAGGATGCAGCCTCAGTGAAAATGATGAATGAGCAGCAGTACATGAACCAACCTATAGATCCATGATTAGTAGTCTACTCTTTCTAGCTGGTACCCGACCAGACATCACGCATGCAGTGGGAATAGTTGGAAGATTCCAGACAAATCCAAACCAAGAACACCTTCAAGAAGTTAAGAGGATTTTTAAATATCTTCAAGGAACACAAAACTATGGCTTATGGTATCCTAGAGATGTAAATCTTACACTTCATGCATATATAGATACTGATTGTGCAGGAAACATGGATGATAGGAAAAGCACTAGTGGTGGTGCATTCTTTATGGGTTCCAAATTAGTATCTTGGTTCAGCAAGAAACAAAGTTCAATTTCTTTATCTACAGCTGAAGCAGAATATGTGTCTGCTACATCTCGCTGAACACAACTCCTTTGGATGATGCAAACTTTGCAAGATTTTCAAATCACTTGTACTCCACCTATCTCCATCCTATGTGATAATACAAGTGCAATCATTGTTTCAAAGAATCCAGTCATGCATTCAAAGGAAAGCACATACCTATCAAATATCATTTTCTTCAGGAACAAGTGCTTGAACAAAAAGTCAAATTGGAGTATGTTCCCTCTAAGGAACAAGTTGCTGATATACTCACCAAACCACTACCCAAGGATACATTTGAATACCTCAGACAGAAGCTGGGAGTAGTCGATGCATCATCTTGCTGTTGAAACTTGTCTGTTTCAAAGAAAAGTGGTTGTACGCGAGTTTCATAAGGAGGATCTGCGTACATACACTGGTTTATGTGGGTACAGACGCGTATATGTTAGTTAAAGACAAACAGTGGACCAGGCTCTGGATGAAAAGAGTCTGATATGGGTCTAACAGAGACCTTCTGGCATAGGTTCAGGGGGAGCATATATTCTTCTCATAATGCATTGTTGGCATTATCTTAGAAGATCTTGGTTCAATTTCACAGTTGGTTGTGGTTTCAAGATGAACAGATGTAGAGGGAGAACTTTCCGGTCTGAATGATGACTGACAAATGCTGTTGATCATAGTTGTTGAATAATCTTGTTGTAGATATTTCTTCTCTATGACATATATTTCTTTTCTTATTAAGGTCATGTAACGGCCTATTTTGGTTTTCCCACTATGCCTGGGATGGTTGATGTAATGTTCTTGCTTTATCTTGTGTAAACTTTTGGTGTATCCCCACATGGTTGGGTGGATGAGTCAATATTGATATATCCCCACTTGGTTGGGAGATGGATGAATGTATGAGTCTTTGGTAATAGGAAGGTCACTTATAATGTATAGAGTCATGGTATTTCTTATAGACCATTTTTTTTTGCAGACCTTGCCTACAGTCAGGGGGAGCATGGACAGCTCAGCAAAGCAGAGATTTCAACATGTACTCAAGGGGAGCATAACCCTTTGCCCTTGATGTCAAAGGGGGAGAATGACCTTGAATGATTTGGGGTTTACATCAAGTCCAAAGGGGGAGATTGTTGGCATTTTGACATAGGTTTGGCACTATGGCACAGGTGTTGTCCTTGATGGCAACTCACTCAAATGGCAGATCATAGTTCAAGCTCTCAGAATGGAAGAAAGGTCGTGTATGCGTATACACGCACTTTCATGCATGGAAAAGTGTGTACATGTGAGAAAGCTTATTTTTGGGTCTATGGTATTTGCAACTATGGTTTTGGACCTTGGTATTGAATCCAAAGTATTGAACCCAGGTATTGGGTCCCTAGTATTGGATCTCTATGGTTTTTGACCATGGTTTGAGAAATTCCTAAGACTATAAAAGGGGAACGAGATCATTTGATAATGGCATTGACTTAAGAATTGAATATCTGATGAAAAGTAAGATTTAGAATACTGGTCATTGGGTTATGGTGCATAATTAGTTGTGAATCAAGAAGGAACCTGAGGGCATGGAGAAGGATAAGTTCTATTGATGGGTCAAGATCTTAAGCCCTTAAGAAATGTATATTTGTGTAATTTTGATCTGTTATATTTGGTGCATGAGTTGATATATAAATATGATAATCTGAGTATAACTAATGTCTGGATAAGTGAAAAGGGTAAATTGTATTCTATAGATCTGTACATAGGTTCGTCACAGTAGAGGCACATATACACGCTGGTTCACTAACTCAAAACAACGTATACGCTGGTTGGCCTTGATGCAAGAGCGTATGCACACAGGTTCTACATATTGAAGTAGCGTATGTCTCATGAAATATGTTTAAGCTGTTTCTGTTTATTGATGCAATGTTCTGGGTTCAGGATTGGTGTCTGGTTACTATTATTGTATTATGGTTACAACTTTCAGAGAAGTGATTGTTTGATTCAGTTGTGGTTTGTACAAAGAAGATTGGTTGATGTAGATATACTTGATGTTTGATTGATGTTATTCATGGATCCAGTCTGAAAATTTATGAAACATGGTCCTTGAAAGAAAAGAGAAGGTTGTAGCCTTCTGTAGGTCAGAAGCTGGAGAATGAGAGAAGGTTGTAGCCTTCTGCAGGTAGAATCCAGTGTACTAGTATAAGACTGCACTAGTACATAATCATTGTAAAAAGAAGTTTCTAGTTAAAGGAAGATAGAGACGAATTGCAACAGGTGGTTTTCACCCACATCGGGTTTCCACCTTACATCTTGGTGTTCGAGTGTGTTTCTTATGTGTGATGATTTTTTCTGCTTTATTGCTCATGTTTACTATTCATATGGTTAATAATGTTTTGATGCACTCATTAAGAAGCAACTAACTGAATTATAAGTTTACTGGATATACGCTTGTTGCACTACACACAGTTGCATATACACGCGATTTCTCCTAACTAAAGTAGCGTATATGAATCTGAATATGAAAATGAAAAAGTTTTATTGATTTGATAATAATCATTCACCCCCCCTCTCAGTATTATTTCCAACATCTAGTTCAGCCATGACCCAATTGAATAAACAAAAATCTGATACAAATTTTGCAAATCTGGGCATATCTTGGAATTCTGGAAAAAACAATTTTTTTTATAAAACTTCCTCAAAGAACCTCGTGTAACTCTTAGAACAATCTAAATATGATAACTCTATCTAGAGGAAACCTCACTTGTCATGTTTTCAACAAAAATATTTCTTGGAATTTTCTTGTTCAACTCCATTGCTTTGGAAATTATGCAATAAGTTGACTGTTTGGCTACTTTTGCAAATGTGGCTTTTACCTTATTTTTCTACAAATCTGCCTCAAATACCTATTTGGTTCTCCCAAAGGGTAATGAATTTTGCAACAATGCTCACTTTATACTCACTTTCCTATAATGGGAGAAAAACCCATGTTCTAGAATTTTCATATTTGGCTTCATCAACACTAAAATCTAGGAGGAAGTTGGCTATTTGAAAACTAGTGTGAATTTAAGGTTGAACCACTAAGTGTTCCATAAAAATCTATCTGTATGACCTGGGCACATTTTGAATGCTGTGGAGGTGTCCAAACAACATTTTGAACAAAAACTTTTCCCCGATTTTCCCGAAAATGTGCCGTGTGAAAGGCCCAAATACGTTCCTCTCTAGTGCATTAACGTTGCTCTTTAGTACAAGAACATGTCAATGAAAGATAAGTCCACCTCTAACTGTCAAAAATGGTCCAAGATAATTCCAAACATGTGTTTTCACTACCATGTAGCATTTTCCTTCATCGAAATATTGAATGATGAAGTGGTCCACAGATACTTCCATTTTGGTGCAGGATCTCTATGGAGTGCAAGACCTGCATTAACAACATTAGCAAACATAAAACCTAATAAATACATATAAAGAAGCTATAAAATGCAAACCAAATGTAAATATTTGCTATTGTATCAAAGAATGTATAAGTGCAAGATAAAGCTTCATAAACTTATAAAACAAGGGAAGAAGTGAGGCATCAAATCAAGGCGGAGGATGCATTAGATACAACAATTCCAGGCCTTGACATCCCCCTAGTCGATCATCTTGCATGTCCGCATGCAAGCGAATCAACTGCTATACTGATGTTCCCTTGCAAAACCAAAATTGAAACATAAATGTTCCTGCAACAATGTGTAAACAAATGTTTCCTGCTAGATTTGATTTTTCTAAAAGATAATGCATGTTGGTTCATTTATGTACTAGATTATTTATTTTTTAAGACAGATCCAAAGAAGGTTTGATGCAAAGGCTACTCTAAAAAATGATAAACTACAAGGATAGTGTCATAATGAAATAACCATTTGTCAAAATTTCCACAAAGCATTTCAAGAGCAGTCCAAATCAATAGGTCTTCACTTTTAATAGCCTCATTATTATAAATAGAAGTGACATTATTTGGAAGCCAAGGGAATCAAATTGATGGAAATACAAAATGATACCTTCACAAGATGACCATCTTTCCTTTACCCAAGCGTATAGTTGAAGCTCCTCTTGTTCAAGGAAAGCGACTCACCTGCACTAAGGGTCCCACATCCATTAAAACCTTCATATATATAAACGATAGAACTCCAAAGAACATTACTGGAAGGATATTAAATCCATTCTTAGAGAGATATGATAATGAGTTCAGGGAAAGACAAAAACAACCAAGTAAATCATAGTGTAAAATTAACTTTAATACCACAAACATGGCCCTGCTACCAGCAAGCATCTATTGCCTCGACATGGATGCCTTCTAACCTAATGAAATTCCTGTTTCCCACCTATTAGATATAGATTCAGAGTAATTTAAAGGTTTTCACTTTGATTTAGGAATTAAATGAGGGCTGCTATCCTGGCTTGGTAACCAACAAACAACAATGAAATTCACAAGAGCTAACAATAATGAACAAGTCGGCTCGTGGTGAGTCCTCTTGTCTTCCAACCTTTCAACTAAAATCCATTACCCTATCTTGCTGACTAGTAGTGGTATTTTCATTCTCATTAGGACCCATGATCATGGTAGATCGGCTCATAATGAGACCTACTATCCCTCAATTAATATGTTTATGATAAAAAATTATGATTATGATTAATCTGAGATAGATTACTTAATAGGTGGGGATGAAAATCTGCTCCTTATGAGCACATGATGGCGTGAATTTTTTTAATTACTAATCTTTATTGGTTGGTCCTTATACCCTAAAGATTCATTTTAAAGAAAACATCTTAGATGATGACTGAAATATTCCTCGAGTTGATCATGCCAGGGTTCTCATGAAAGCTTGTTAGGGTTTTATAGGAGTGGTCCACCGTAGAAGGCTTTTCATCAATACCTTCGAAGAGAAACTTGAAAAGGTTTCTTGGATGATAGTCTATTAGAATGAATATGTCAAAAGTAAGTTTTTAAGCTTATGAATGGAAAGTATTAGGCATTAAGATTAAATTGCTTTTAACAAGTCTTACCACAAGAGTGCTTAATGACAGAAATTTCAATAGTTTTACCTTAGGAATTGCAATTTCAAGAGTGTTTTGTAACAATTTCATTTCAAATGACATTTTATTCATTGCTCTTATACTACCCTACCCTAATTTAGAGAGAGGAAGATCTCCTTCAAGTCTAGGAGTACTTCAAATGTGGTCATGTGTGTAACAAAATGATAAATACTCTCACACTTAGTTTTAAATAATAAGCTTCAACACATACCCGATTATCAGAAACTAGTTCTTTAATTGATATGGTGCTAAGAACTATCGAATGATAAGGAAAGAAGGTGTGTTAATGACTGCTTGAAACTAGGATTCAATGAGATACACATATTTATGATTCTGCAACTTGTAAAAATCTTCCACAACTTGATAATCACTCTCTAGAAGGCATAAGGGATATGGTAAAAGACAAAAGAAAAATATCTCAAGTTGACAATCAAATATCTTCTTTTCAAATTAATAAGAATGTTTAAGGGAAATTTTAGGGTGTTGAGTTTCAATAGTAATTTCAGAATACGTTTCAATCAAATATTGGTCCTGTAATGATCTTTGAATTACATCTTCCTGGGGTGAATATTCACTAGTGATACGAGATTTTTCCAAGCTCACCCCTTCCCCCAACCTCGAACATATATCGTTACACTCACCTGGGGAGTCAATGGGAAGAACAAGTGTTTTACATTTTTGTGCAACCCCCTTGTTAGGATTAGGGTTAGGTCTAGGTTTAGGGTTTATATTAGGGTGTGGACTAGGGTTAGGTCAAGGGTTTGAATTAGATTATGGATTAGAGTTTGGATTAGGGCTAAGGTATGGGTTAGGATAAGTGCTAGGATATGGGTTGGTGTAAGGGCTAGTATATGGATTAGTGTAAGGTTGGACAGATAGTTGTGACGATGGAGGAGGATAATTTGGTAGTGCATTGAGTGGAAATTATGGTTGTTGTTGTTGATTTTCCGTGAAAGGTTACCATAGGTAAGGGGCTCCAAACCATTCCTAAAGAAATGGGGATATATGTCTCGAAGAAGAGGGAGAAGGAGAGGGCCACTGTGGCCATGAAGTACTATATTCAATTGGAGGAGGATTAATAGTTTTCCATGGAACTACAAGATTATAAATTTGTTGAGGAACCTGTTGAGGATAATAAAGATTATTCCAAGTATTAAATGGTGATGAGATTTTAGTTATACCTAGAGCTTCATTCAATTCCTTACTTGATTTCTTATGTACGTTTAGTAATTCTAGGAGTGATGTGAAATATTCAATTGCATGAGCCTCTTCACAAATTATGAAAACTTGTAGGCTACTAAGTGGACACTTTCCAAGGAAGTGTTTCTTTCTACAGTTGTCACAAAAGATCAACAATGGTTCTTCATCTTTCTTATGTTCTTCCTGCAAATCATCTAACTTTGAAATCAAAGATTTAAAAATATTATCTTTGTGTTCAAGCAAAATACTAGTTTTTCAACTTATGATTTCATCATTGGATTATTTGTATATCTTTGCGGCAACATCAAAACCCCTCATTGGATGATTCCTTAAAATACCATTTTCCTGTTCTCAACAAGCCAACTTGTATATTATGTTATCACGTGGTTTAGTATATATAGGGTGGTTCTAACAACACTTAAGAAATGAAAAACCTTAAAATAACCAAAATATGTGGGAAAGAAATAAATTCAAAGAATGGAAACTTGCAAGAGAAACTACGTGAAAAGAAAATGAAATGCAACAGGTCACCTAGGTCAATCCCCTAACCACCTCCCCAACAATGGTGCCAAAATGTTTGGTGTAATACAGGGCATATTAATGGATAAAAATTTCTTTTTCAATCTGAGAGATTGTGAAATTCAAGGCACATCACTGGAAATGCCAGAGAATGACTCCAACAACCTGCAAAACAAAACCCTAATTTGTCTCGCAAACCAAAATTATTACCCACTCCAATCCTGCAGTCAAAGGAATTCATTAAAAGTGAAACCATAATCACTATTCCTACAAAACCATTAACAACCTTATAAGTTCTAGAAAACAGTGTATAAATACTCAATCCAATTCCTACACTAGATTTGACAATTTCCTTAAAGGAAAAAGAACTTGATCAACCTGGGAAATAGCTATTTCACTCATTAACATATCAAGCAAACTGAGATTTCAAACTAGATAAATAATCAAAAGTCTCAAAGGAACACAAGTCTCAATCCATTCAGTTCAAAAGAGTGCTTAAAATTAATTAAACAAATCTCTAATCATTGTTGCACTATCTCATCTTCTCATTTCTTATACATTCAAAAGTAAATTGTGCCACTATGGTGTATAAATCAAATGTATAAACTTGCATAACATGAAAAACATACTCTATTCTATCTTCTCAAACTAAAAGGTATCCAGAATCATATGTCTAAAATGACACCTAAGAAAAAGTTCTGCAAGAGCAAGAAGATGAAGCCAACAATAAATCAATTCTTGACAACCTTCCCACACTAGTTCATTTAAATCGTCAAAGATTCTTGTTCCAAACTTACAAAATCAACCACAAAATGTAATCGATTGCACTCACTAACCAGTCACATTGTATTAAAATTAACTTGTTAAAATTTGGCCAATCTTCAATGGTTTGGGGATACAAAGGCTTCCCCTCAAAGTGGATATGTTTGTTAAACCAAGAAAACAAGAATTATAACAGTAGGCAAGTCTTAGGTAAGGAAAGAAACAAGGTCAATCCTTCACTTTAACCATATGTGATGTAATCATTGAATATGACTTGAATTCCTTCAAGAAACTTTAGGGTCTTAGAACATCAATGCGACATTACTTATTATATTACAAGATCTTCATAAAGGATCAAGGATCCCTCACTATATTACATCTATAACAACACAACGATTTCAAAGAGAAATACCATTAAGTGCTCATCTCAAAACATTAAAGTATTCAAGCCACAACTACTAATATGCAAAGAAATTATTTCAAATAAATGTTTCATAGCTTCACTAAGTCATATATAAAGAATGCAGTCACCTTGAAGGTAGATCTCACAAACCTAGAACATATATTAATGGAACAAGGTTTCAAATAATAGAGTGTTTAATGAACCAATGTTAAATCTCGTTTTCCTTCAAAATCCTCTTGAATTCAATGCTTTCCAAAATACAGAGGGAAAACATGGAGTTGAAAATAATTGTAACCAAATATGAAAGGAATAAATAACTGATTTCAAAAACCGATCTTCACACAACTTAACCCAAATATATATTAAAAGATGATTTCAAATATATGCAATCGCTATTTGAATAAAACAGAGTAATGGAAATATATAAAAGAATAGTAAGCAAACCTCAAAAGAATAATCAAGCAATAAGCATGCACACCACAACGTTATACTTCAAGGACAATCCAAACAATAATACATAATTGAGGAGTAACATGGTGGAGTGGTTGGGTCTGAACCAACCAGTTCATACCCTCCTTAAAGATAAATTAAGCTAAAACAAAATGAGAAGCATTAAACATCACTAAGCCATAATGGAAGGAAAACCTGACATTGATGCTTTCTATTAAAAAGATATCAGTATTTAATACATTACAAGCTTCATTAGTCCAACTCTAATTGATCATAGAATGGTATAGAACCCCCAACACTTACCTTGGTAGCATGATAATACGAAGAATGTTTTGCTAGCTAGGCTTGGAGCCATAACTCTATTTTTATAATCTTTTTACCTTACAAGTTTGGTTTTAGATAAGCCAATCCTTCGCAAACAATATGACGATTGAATCCCAATCATATGACATGGATGGGAGATATAGTTAAACCATGATCCAATTGAAGAAACACAAATCTGATACGAATTTTGCAAATCAGGGCATATTTTGAAAGTCTGGAAAAAAACTATTTTTTTTATAAAATTGTGTCAAAGAACCTCATGTAACTCTTATGAAAATGAAAATATGAGAAATTTGTTTGGAGGAAACCTAATTTTTCATGTTTTCAACAAAAAACATTGATGGAATTTTCTTATTTAGCTCAATTTATTCAGAAATCTACAATAAGTTGATTGTTTGGCTACTTTTGCAAATCTAGGTTTTGCCTAGTTTTTCTACAAATCTGCCTCAAATACCCCTTCTGGTCTCCCAAAAAGTAGTGAATTTTGGAAAAATTCTCATCTTGTACTCAATTACCTATAATGGGAGAAAAACCCATGCTCCAAAATTTTCATATTCGGCTTCATCTGCACGAAAATATAGCAGGAAGTTGGCAGTTTGAAAACTAGTGTGAATTTAATGGTGAAACATTAATTATTCCATAAAAATCCATTTGTAGACCTAGGTGCATTTTGAATGATGTGGAGGTGTTTGAACAACGTTTTGAACAAAAACCTTTCTCTGATTTTCCTGAAAATGCAAAGATATATGAAAGCCCCAAATTGGTTGCTCTCTAGTGCAGGAACATTGCTATTTATTGTAGGAACAGATCATTGAAAGATAAGTCCACCTCTAACTATCAAAAAGGGTCCAAGATCATTCCAAATGCTCTTGTGTGCTACTATATAGCATTTTCCTTTGTGGAAAGATTAAATCATGAAGTGGTCCACATATACTTCCATTTTGGTGTAGGATTTGGATGGACAGGAGGACCTACATTAACAACACTAACAAAAATCAAACCTAAGAAATGCATATAATGAACGTGTAAAATAAAAAATAAATGTAAATATTTGTTATTGCATCAAAAAAATGTATAAGTGCAAGATAAATCTTAATAAAATGATAAAACAAGGGAATAAGTGAGGCATTAAAATGAAAAAGAGATGCATTAGATACAACAATTTTGCACCATGACAACATGTGCCACCTTGATTTGCCCCATTAGGCCACCAAAATTCCAAAACAAGCTTACACGTGTCAACTATACTGGCACGTCATATTGATTTCATTTGCCACTTCATCTCTTAAGGACCAATCGACTGCAACCATGTGTTTATTAGGAGGAGAGAGAAAGAGCCTCCTTGGTCCCTGGTCCTGCACCCAACTCCTTTGTAATTATTTTCCTTTGTGAACCTTTGCACTTCCAATAAAGTACAATCTATAAGGAATTACGTGGTTCTTATATTCTGATGGCCTCGTCCTGCAATATAACCTACTCCAAGGTTCTGATAAGTCTCCTGCTCCGAGGTTTTGATCCGACCTTTGCTCCAAGGTTTCGATGGACCTATGCTCTGAGGTTTCGATATGATATTAACTTTAACATAGCCTACTCTAATTCTATGATCAGTTCTTTGCTCCAAGGTTTCGATGGCCTTCATTCCAAAACTGTTCAGACTATTACCTATGATATTATGTGCTCCCGAGGTCCCGATATGTTGTTATGTGCCCTGATATTTCATCCTTTCGATATGATATCTACCCATCCTTTGTAACATCAGTTTGCTTCGATATTCTGATATCTGCCTACTTCAAGGTTCCAATGTGCTGTCTACTCCATCCTCCAATATTCTGATTTTTTGACATCTGATATTTCCCACTAGAGGAGATCTGATCTAGGCTTTAGGCCATTATGGTACTTGAAAAATGGCTACGAACTCTCTATTATTCTTTACACCTTGACCCTTCTCCTTATTCCTAGAACCTACTCTTCCAACCACCATAGCAATATTTTTATGGCTTTTCCAATAAGCCTGCTACTATGATGATTCTCTACAAGAGAGTGTAGCAACCATAGGACTCCTCCTGAGCTTCACACATCAAGAATATCAATGCTATCCCATTTACGATCACAACTAGGGTAGGGGACATCAAAGCCAACATCTACCACCACAAGTATCCATGCTAATATAGTTTACATAATTGCCAACACTCTTGCCAATAGTGAGGTAATGTGAACTTTCCAACACATCTCCCGAGCATGATTTGTTGACATCAATGCCAACACACTTGTAGCCGCTACCAACTCTCCAAAATCATCTTCGTACAAAAATGACCCACCGGGTGTTTCCTAATAATTTGATGAAGCTCCCCTATATTAATTTCCTTTTCAATGACCATGGAAGCATTTCAATTCTTATACAAAATTCAGTTCTTCTCACAAGTCTTGGAATATGTGAAATGGAAGATATGCGATTTAGTAAGAAAACCACCTTCATTATGGAGTGGGACATCATGCTAATATTGTATCGACTGAATGAAGGTTTTCAAAGGGATAGACTTGACCGAGTTAAAGGAATTAAGTAAAGTGGAAAACCTTAATTGATTTGGATTTAAATTATCTATGGAAACCCCCACCAATTAGAGAGACAAGGATCATCAATTAGGTGAAATATCTAGAGAGAATATGAGTATCACATTTGTTATTAGTTGACCACACTTAGGCCCCACAAAAAAACATTTGGTATAATTTCAATTGAGATTTGAAAATCATACGAGTTATCTTTCTATTCAACAAATTCTAACTTCATGTTGATTTTGTATCCCAAAATTTCTAGCAGAAATAAGGGAAAGTGAAATGGCCTTTAGGAATAATATAGAGGTGGATATCCTTGCCACCATGACCTTTAATATATCCCATGGAGAAGTAGAAAATAAAGTCACCTACTTAGCTCAAGCCTCCCAATTTCCTATGGGCCCATATCCTGACATCTACAGAAATGAACCATTTTTAACCCACATGCTGCTAGGGAATCTTATATAGATTATTTCACAAAAATTTATATTTAATTATTTGAAATTAATTTTCATATAGAAAGAAAAAAAATATTTCATTTTATATTGATAATTTCATTATGTAACGAAGTATATTATAAATCTATATGAACAAAAATAAAAATATATAAATTATTTTACATGTTATTTCTAAATGTGGAAGAAAAATTATTTGGTCCATCATTTTTTCTAATTTTTTATTTTACCCTCTGTCAAAGAAATATCCACATTTTTTAGTTATAAATTAGAATTTGGGAGATGAGGAAGAGAAGAGGGGATCTATTCTTTATCTCAATGAAAGGTTTGAATTTCATTAAACCTCTTCATTGCCCCATAAAATACAATAGTTAATATTTTTTCTTATACTTGTAAAGCTTACTATCCTTGGATTCAATGTTATCCTCTAAGATTGAACAGGTTTTAGAGTGCCATAAATAGACATGTATGATTAGCTTTCTTGAAATCTTGTGGTTGTTACCATGTTATCCCTTGGTGACATTTTTAAAAAACTAGAATTAACCTTGTCAAATTAATATGTTCGTTGATTTTCTTACCCTCTTCATTTTATTTAGTTACTGGAGATACCAAAGGTTTTTGTTTATATTTAGCCCCATTTTAATATAAATAATGTGATCATGTTGTGCAAAAAGATATTTTAAATGTTAGGAATATGAAAAATTTGACATTAAAATGTTATATTCTCACAATCCAAAATCTAAGTTCATAAAAATATTTTTCATTTGAAAAACATTTTATTTCAAATTCGTATATAGAGATCAATCTCAATAAAATGTCAAGAAGATACGAAATCCAAATATTACTCTTTCAAAAATCACTTTGAGTGACATAATTTTAGATGATAAACTGAAGTTACTTCTAGTTATTTTTAATTGTATTCTTCAAAGATGAAATATTTCACTTCTTTGATTTCTAACTTTAACTTAAAATAATACTTAAAAGAATAAAATTATAATAATTATTATGTGATAGATTCATTTTAAGATATTTTTATACATATCGAAAGAATTCCCCTCAATGTAAAGATAATATCCCTACCCACCATTAAAAGGCTTTGGAATATCAAACTAGTGAAACAACTTCTTTACAAGGAATCCATTTAACACGGTCATTAACCTAGAGAGAAGCACCATGCCCACTTTCATGTCTTTTAGAATAGTGCCTTTAGAATTTAATTTGATTATCAATAACTATTAGGTGGATGGTCAACCACACATAATGATATACAATATTATTAGTAGTAGTCACAGATCAATGGTTGAGATTTATCCTTGATCCAGGAGGATCTTGACACTTTTCCCATAGAGCACCATGTTGAAGCCTAGGTTACGAGTATTTAAAATTTGAATATTACTTCATGCGGATGTGCTGATAAATTTAAATTTTTAAAATGTAAATAGAAATTGATTTACAAGAGAATCTTCCTCAAAATCAAATTTCTAAAATTCGTGTTGAAATTGAGAAACTCATGATATTTCCCCACATCCCTTGAGTTTTGGATAAGATCCATGATAGGTGGATCTGAGATATTTACACCTCAAGAATCTCATGGATCCCCTTTTAGTGGATCTAGAGAATTATATTTTCCTTTGGATGTGGTTCTGAGCAGATATTCTCTCCATTGTCTAGGGATATTTGAAAGCTATAAACCGCACTTACATATTATTTTGAAAAGAGAGCTTGTTGAGAGAGGTTTTGGAGAGTTAATTTTAGAGAGGGAGTCCTGTTTAGAGAAACTTGAGAGCTTAAGTGAGGAGGTATTTATGAGGTATCAAATAAATGTATGTAGCATGTTGGACTTGAAATCCCTTTGGTAAGAGAAGATAGTATTGGAAGTCAGTTCTTTCTCTATTCGTTAGGAAGGTTCTTTATCTCAATACCTCTAGCTTACTAAACATTGTATACATTCAACCTCTTTTGAAGAAGACAATAAAGTGATTTGAAATTTCAAGGTGAATCCAGAGATGTAACCTGGTGCAAGGGTTGACTTTGTAAATTGCATTATCACTTTTGTCTTTGATTATTCATGTGTTCTCTTATTAATGGCTTGGTCATGTTTTTATTATGCCCCTTAAGTTACAGTTTTATGTGATGCTCTACATATTTATGTTGTAATTTTGGAACTTAATTTTGCAAGTCCTTATAGTGAAGTGAAGAGACTTTGTTGTAATTTTATGCTTGCAATTTCTTATCTCATTTACTATCAGAGCAATTGATTGGCTTGTCAACATCATTTAAAGCAAGGAGAAGGTTATTTCCTTTAATTCAAAGTGTCACATTTTGATTCTTTCTTACAAAATGTTTACTAAGATTGAAAAAAACAAGATTCCTTAACCATGAAGAAAATGGTAGAAGGATTGTATAATGATAATAAAGAAAGCAATGAGTTGTGAAAGTAGAAGAAGATATGGGAAGGAAAAAACCAAGAGATCCAAAATAGACTCCAAGAGCTAGAGGGGATTAACTTATCCCTTAGAGTGGATAATTTCAAGCTGAGAACATTTCTTGAAGACATAATGGAAGAGAAAAGGCAAAAGAGATGATTAAAATTCAAGAAGATGACAAAGGGTTAGAGGAGGTAAAAATCACTTCATTTTCTATATATTTTATTAATGATGATGATGCATCATTTGTGACTTTTGAGAATCATACCAAAGGGATTGGTAAGGATTTGTTAACCAAGATGGGTTACAAGGGAAAGGACCTTGAATTCAATGGTCAAGACATCATCAAGCCTATTGAGGTAATGAGACAACCTCAAAATGAAGGATTTGGATATAACCATGAAAAAAATTGGAGAATGCTCCAAAGTTGTTGAAGAAAGAAAATCTTCAAATATTGAATTTATGTCAAAAGGACTCCTACAAATTGATGATGGAGTGCACCGTGAGAGTAACGATGATGAAAATGTATCTCCACAGTGAGAAGAAAGCTTCAAAATAAGAGCCAAATCGAATTATCCTTGTCAAAGTATCAGCCTAAAAGACAATGGGAAAAGGTATAAATCTCATGAATATTCTTTCGATGACCAGTTAAATAAGAAGATATATAATATGTTCCCTTCTACCCTTTGTCATAGTGTTAATCATTATGCAGCTAAGTGTGAAAATCATAAGGTAGTGGTTCAAAAAATGGATATGTTTCTTGAGATGAAATCAGAGAACCCTCTTCCACGTTTAAAGGCATTTTTTCCAAGCAATAACAGAATGCATTTTTGTACCCATTGTAGTTAGAATGGGCAGTAGATAGTGAATTATTGAAATCTGCATCCCGAACTCTGTCACAAACAAAAATATATGGCAAAGGAATATGCAAATGTAGAGCATGTGGTCAGTAATCTTGAATAAATTCTTCAAGAAACCGAGCATGATGAAATTAAATTAAAGCAATATATTTTTAACTAGATTGATAAGAAATGATTGGAAATTTTGCATAATTAGAAAAAAATATACATTCAAAAATTTGAAATTTGATACTTAATGGGATGTCCATGATCAATTGAAAGAATTATTATATGTTATTGCATGAGACTATGGTTTTTCCTATGCTCCGAATAACAGTGCTTTCCCTGATGATAATTTCAGTCTATACAGAAAAATGTGTATGGATGATTTTTATGTCTTTATATATAGTGGATAGTTGTTTCAAAGGGTTATTATTTCAAGTATTACTTTGATTGAACTAAGTTATTGTGTTATACCCATGTCATATTTGGCATGATCAATTGCTTTGTATCTTTCCAAAAGCTTTAGCTTATGAGCAACACTCTTGAAGCTTTTGGTTGCATCAACGTACAATGTCAAATGTGGAGTTTTTCTTTTATGATCAGCGTGATGGCCAATACAATATTGTATGTGTGAATATGAAATTGCATTAAATGTAGCATATTGTAATCCTTGAAGAAGAGCACATTGGAAAGGCTAGAAAGGACAAATTTCTATTAAATGTGCAAGAATCCTTTTTTAGAAATGATGTTGACAAAAATGAAGTTGGAGTCAACGTTGGCAGAAGAGGTTACGTTGCACATGAGACCAACATGCACTGTATTGTTCCACATTTCCTACCAAAAAACTAACGTGAGGATCGATAAGCCATGTCCAAAAGTTCTCTAATTGGTGATTACATTGGACAATGAACGAGTCATGATATCTTATTCATGGATATAAATGACATGGTGTCCATACCACATAACTGGTTCAACGTTAGGTTTGTTGCTTCATGTTCCATAAAGGACCAATTTCATGGATGATTATCAAATTACATGGATTCTTTCCATGCAAGGGAGTTGTTACATGGCCATGCCAAATGGCCCCATGACATATGGTGGCATTTTTACATGTGGTGTTATTAACCACGATTTTTGGCAATAATCATGTTAAGCATCACACAATTGATGATCCAGAAGTTAGCAAACATGGTGCAATGCATAAGCCATCTATTGAAATGGGGGTCATGGGTATATTTTTCACATCATTTACATTAACATGTTCCATAAATAAACATAGTGAGATATCATGTTGATACTAAACCCGTATGGAAGCTTGTGTGATGATTTATGTAGCATTGAACGATGGGATGAGATGATTATATGCCATGATCATGTTTTACTTCCTTTCTTAGTGGCTCAAATTATGAAGAGAATAAGCCATGTATTATATGATGGCATATATCTTAAACAAGTTCCATGATGGTGGGATTTACAGAGGAAACTTGTACATAATCAGAATAAGCTCCACAATGAAAGACAATAGTATTAGTGATAAAATCATTTATTTATACATGTGCAATCTAGGTATGAGACACTTGTGTGTCGGTAAGTTATTAACTATAAAAAATAAATATGAGACTAATTACGTATTATACAATAACAATCCAAAAGGATTAGTTAACAATCCCCCCCCTTAATCCAAAGGGAAATCTCACATGCCAAGTAACATTTGAACTTTTCAAAATTTCCATGTCCCAGTGCCTTTGTAAATATGTCTGTTATATGCTCTGAAGTAGGAAAATGTGTCAGATCAATAACTTTAGCCTTTACATAGTGTCGAATAAAGTGATATTTGGTGTTAATATGCTTTCATTGATCATGAAACTTGGGATTTTTGGCTAACTGAATTGCGGAAGAGTTGTCAACAAGTAGTGGAATTAAGGTCTTTTGTTTTTCCTGCAAGTCTTCAAGTATTTTGTGAATCCAAATGATCTATTTTGTAGCTTGAGCTACTACAACATATTTTGCTTCAATGGTAGAATTAGCAGGAACAAATTCCTTGCGTGATCTCCAACTGATGGTTTCTGATCCAAGGCTCATCAAATAACCAGAAGTAGAGACTCCATTCTCCTTATCTGCATCAAAATCAGAACCTAAATAGCCGGTGAGATGGAAATATGAAACTTTGGAATATCTGATGCCATATGTTTGAGTGCCTTTCAAATACTTGAGAACTTGTTTTTTTGTATTCCAATGATCTTCACATTGTTGATGCATGAACCTGGAAAGTATACCTACAACAAAATATATGTCATTTCGAGTAGTAGTTAGAAAATTAAAAATTCCAACAAGTTTCCTGTAATTTGTTGGATCTTCAAACATACTTGAGTGGAAGTAGCGACAAGATTACAATCCCTAGGAGTAGCGACAAGATTACAATCCTGCATCCCAAATCTCTCCAATACCTATCCAATATAGTTTTTCTAGGAAATGAAAATGTATTTAGGTTTATGATCAACTTCAATCCCTAAATAATAATGTAATAGACCCAAATCTCTCATGTGAAAAACTATCAATAATTCTCTTTAAACAGACGTTATATAGACATCATTGTTTCCTGTGATCATTAAATCATCTACATACACAACCAAATATACAACTGACTTGCATCATCTAGATGAAATAACTTATAATTCAACTTGAGAAGGTGTTCAGTTAATTTTTCACACCATGCATGAGATGCTTGTTTTAGCCCATATAAGGCCTTCACTAGCTTACATACCTTTTTCTCTTTGCCTTTGACAACAAAACCTTCTAGATGAAACATATTATTATCCTTTAAATCTTTTTTCAAAATAATTGTTTTAATATCGATATCGTATATCTTCCAACTATTCTCAGTTGTAAGAGAAAATATAGTTTTAATCATGCCCAATTTTTCTATGGGAGAAAATGTCTCTGTGTAGTCAACACCTTCCTTTTCAGAATATCTTTTTTCTACAACCGTTGCCTTATATTTATCAAGTGAACAATATGCTTTGTATTTGATACTATACACCCATCTGTAAACAATGGTTTTGACACCTACAGGAGCATCCACTAACCTCCAAGTTCTACTCTTAATAAGTGCATCATATTCACTTTTAATTGTATCCTTCCATTCATCACAATTAGTAGCTTCTTCAAAACAACTAGGTTCACTAATTGCATAATGATTGAATTCATAGTCATGAGGAACATTACCTGAATCACCTTTAGAAGAATTTCCTGTTTCAAAATCATCATACTTGCTTGGAACGTTTTGAGCACGTGTAGATCTTTGTAAAGGTTGTTGAAGTGGTTATGATGGTTCTTCATCCTGAAGTATAGGTTCCTCAGGAACGCTTTGTGACTCTTCAAAACCAACGCTATCCTCCCAGTTTTCTTTAGTAGAAACATCCCCATGTGTCAAATATGGAAAAACCATAGACTGATTCAAAATGGGAACCCCCCCTTCAGTGTGTGGAACATCATTATCAGATTCAAAAGAGAATTTCTTAGATGAAAATTTCTTTAAACGAGCTAGTTGCCTATTAAGAGTGGAAATATCTTTACGTGATTCAAGGAAAATAACATCTCTTGAAAGAATGAGCTTCTTATTTTCTTCTAATTAATTTTATTGTTGCTTAAGAATCAAAGCATAACATTTTGATCCAAAAACTCTGAAATGATGAACAATTAGGAGTCGATCATACGAAAGTTCATAAGGCATTTTTTTGTTAATAACATAAGAAGGAAAATGATTTATAATATAAGTGAACGAAAAATTTCTTCTCCCCAAAAAATTAACTTCACATTCTTAAAGAACATCATAGGCCAATCATATTAAGCAATGTTCTATTCATATGTTATGCAACACCATTATGTTGTGGATTACAAGGTATAGTAGTTTGATGTTTGATTCCATTGTCCTTCAAATATTGTTCAAAGGCATTGGAAGTATGCTCGCCACCATTATTAGTTCTGAGAATGCCTATATTCTGTTGAGTTTCATTTTTAATCATTAAATGAAAAGTTTTAAAAAATTCAAACACTTGTGACTTATCTTTCAATAAATACACCCAACACATTCTTGAGTAATCATCAATAAATGTCAGCACATATTTATTTCCATTTGCAGTTGCAACATGCATAGCTTCAAATAAATTTGAATGTATGAGACCTAATTTTCGTGAAGATCTAAAAAAAGAACTATGAAAATGTTGTTTACAATGTTTTCCCAAACATAATCATCACAAGGTGTAATTTTGCTTGGAAACTATAGGAAGACCTTTAATAACTTTATTTTTCATAATTTTGATGCTGCCATAATTGATGTGACCAAATCGAGCATGCCACAATAAGCTAGGAAACACGATATCACTTTGCTGCCCCAAAAAAGTATAACTTTCAAGAGAATTAGTAGATGAACTACCATTTAACTTTAAAAACGTACCTTCTTCCACACTTGTCATAATAACTAAATGATCATATGCTCTTCTTATCTCAATGATTCCATCAAATATATGAATAGGATGCCCCTGCTATCGAATATCGATAAGAGACATCAAATTTCACTGAAACTGTGGAATATAAAGTACATCATGTAGAACATAATCTGCAAGATTCTGTATCTTCAAACTAATAGACCCAATGCAAGATGGTTTAATTTGAGACTTGTCAGCAAAGTAAACAACACCACCAATATCATCAGTGAAAGTTTAAAAAAAATATCACCTAAAGTCATATGACAAGTGTCTCTAGAATCTAAAATCCAACTATCCCACCATGAAGAAAATGTAGTGTTGAAAACATCATTAATATTAAAATTCCAGTGAAAAACAATGTAATGTGCAGACTATGATTATTTTCCCTTATCTGGTTGTGGTTGACGTTTCTTTTCATTCAACTATTCTCCCCTTTCACTAACTTTCTCCAAAGGCATTTTATAGTTAGTAACAATGTGACCAATTTTACCACATCTAAAACGTTTGATAGCTAGTCTATCATTAAAATTCCTTTTCTTTCTGTCATTTTGTTGTTTGTCTCCCTAATTATTTTTGCCCCCCTTCCTCTAATATAATTTCTCCTACCACAACCTCTACTACTTTTATCACCTCTAGAAGTTTCAACATGATACTTCTAATAATTTTGTGCAAGGCACAAAGTTTATACATTGGAGTTAGGTGGAGTCTCTTTCTTGCCAAAGGCCTTTTCTCCCTCAGCTATTTTCTTTACTAGTTTATCAAGTGCAATGTCTTTTAATTGCCCACTAGTTTCGAGAGATTCCAAATAGTGTGAATAAATAGCGTGAAGGACTTTTATAAAACTTGTAAGTTGTAAATATACTTTAATTCTAGTGGCTTTTGTATCATGATAAATGGATTTTATTTCATAAGCACGCTTCAATGGATAATTATCTTTCATCTCCAAATTGAACAACTTCAATAACAATTGAATACTTTCGAGTTCTGAATGTGAATCATATAGTTATTTCAACTTATTTAATGCTTTGAATGCAGTATGACAAGAAATTATATATCGACTTCCTCTCCTGCCACCTATGCAATTATTAATGCATATTCCTTGTTGTTTTTTGTCTCCCAAATTGCACCTTACTTCTTGTATCAGGTGGCTTTGGTGCAAATTTTTTTCTGTCACTATCCCTCTTGCCTTTCAAAAATTCCCACAAATCATGAGAAATGAGGGCACTTTTAAGCTTTCTAAACCACTCTTGATAATTTTCCTTTCCATTAAGAACAACTCCAACTATGGAGACTATTGAAGTCATAATTATTTTTGAAGCCAGATTAATTCTTCAAATCCTTTTCAAGTTTTCAAATATGTGTAATACACTTAAAATAAAATATAAGTCCCTTTATTCTTTTATTTAAATAAATATTGGTTATTGTGTGATCGTAGGCTTCAAATATAACCTAGAAGAGAAATAGGTTCAACTCTCATAATTGCTTCCCTCTAAAACAAATTCTTAAAATTTTATTCCACTATTATTTTCTCATTGATTTTAAAATTTATTTCAAATCACTGGAAAAAATGATAAAGTTCACGCTCCTTTTAAAATATATCCCATTCACTGAAAATACTCAATTCACATATCTACTACTATAACTTCCCATTCACTATTGTAAATATGATAATAAAAAAAAATGATGACGCCTTATTAAAACTATGGCTATAAATAAATATTCACAAACAAATATGGCCTCCAAATATTTAATTCCGATGATAGAAATAAAGATTCATCAACACTGATAAATCATTGTATTCAAATAATATGGCCTCCAGAAAAAAGATTATTTTACCAATAGCTCATGTCCATAGTAAATCACTATTCTAGATGTAAAAAATCACAGTAATAAATCAAATGGCCAACGTGAATGTTGAATTTTCTAACATTCAATATTAGATACAGATAACATATTTTAGCTTGTTGTTTCTTTTTGTTAATGGTTGTGCTGCCACACGCTCCCACTGTGCAACTTTGATACCACTCCACAATGTGGAATAAATTCCACAACCAAAGATAATTGTATTAATGATAAAATCACTTATTTATACATGTGAAATATAGGTATGATACAATTGTGTGTCGGTAAATTATTAACTATAAAAACGAAATATGAAACTAATTACATATTATACAATAACAATCCCAAAGAATTAGTTGACAAAACTACTACAAAATTTTGATCCCGTTGAAGATGAATTGAAAATTCAATGCGAAATGGTGGCACATGTAAACATCTTCATGGTCCATGAAGGCATTCTAGATAGTTGTGCAATTTGATGGTGATAGAGATGTCATTAATATTTGGTGCGATCTTGAGGGCAAATTTTGCTAAAGCTATGTCCAAATTCGATGAAGATACAAGTAGTCCAGAAGTCAAGGGATACAGTTGGAAGCAATGCCATAATTGAGCCACAATTTTCCAGGCTTCATCAAAGAACTGAAATAGAGGCTCAAATGTATTTCAAGAAGGAGAGTGTATTTCCAGCATAGTCTAGTCAACCCAAGTCCCTCATAAAGCTGGATGAAATCACTATACAGGTAAGAGAATTGAACTATATATCATTTCTTGGGTCGTGATTACTCTTAGAAATTATCCCAACTGTAATACAGTGAGTCGTAACCTTTCCTTCACTTTATAGGTGAACACTCTACCACATAGAGGCTATGCTCGAGGTTTCTACCAGTTGCCTATAACCAAAACCGAGTTTCCCATTGTTGTGTGCATAGGAAGTCGATGTAAAATTTTAGGGGCGAATGTTTGTCCTTTGGCGAAATTAAGGGGTTTTAAATTTTTAGTGGGCGAATATTTTGTATCATAGTACATTTTTACAAATCGTCTCAAATAGCCCACCTTATTTTAAGGGAGACGGTAAAAAAGGTAAATTTAGCCCTTGCAATTAAGAGTTACAACCTTCCATTTGCCCTAATTTTCAAGAATAGGTTTTATTTAAGTGAATCCTATGGCCAAATACCATATTTATAAAAGAGGTATGGTAAATTAATAAAAATATAAATAAATGAGAGGCATGGTAAATAAAT
>APFE031288873.1:2467-13624 GCA_000404065.3 Pinus taeda
CCTTTACATTACACAAATAAACAATTCTTGGATGATACAAATGACAAGACCTCCTTTCTATATATAGGATTCTAAGGGGTCATAATATAATCAGAGTCAACATAACAATAATAATGTAAGGGCACAATAATAACAATAGTGGGCTTCTACGAGGCACCATAATAACAATATGAGGACTACATGGGAACAACAATATAATAAGGGGGTTGTACTAATAGCAATAAGGGGTTACACTAGTAGTATAGGGACCTAACAATTGAACATGATGAAGGAATTTCCAAATGAAATATTAAACCTCCATGCTGGTCAAGAGCGATTATTAAAAGATGGTGCAGAGAAAGAACAAATAATCAAGAATTTGATAGCTAAGCCTAATTCTAAAACATTGGAGGGAACGAAGGGAGAAGAAAATAAGGAAGAAACCTCTAAACATAAAACTATGGAAGAGAGATGAAATTCGAAAGGGAAGAGTTGAATAAGAGGAGCATTACTCATTCAAAGTCCAAAGTAGGCCAGAAAAGAAACCCAAAGTAGAGTTGTATTGGGAATTCAGAAAAATCCACAAGGGCATCACTCAATGAACCTCTGACATATCACATGTGTTCATGGCATACTAAATAATACCCCTAATTTGACTACATAATGGAAAAGACCTCTAAAAATCACATTATTTAACCCCCTACCAATGTGAACCCAATACACCTTCCAAGTTTAAAAAACCCCTAGTTTCACTAGATATTGTAGGTATCCCTTTTTTCATTAACATTTTTTGTACTCCTTCATAGTTTTATTTAACTTTCAGCTCCATTTCTTATACCCGAAATCCCTTGACCTCCTAATATATGCTTAATATATCATGTCATTTTTTCCTCAATATATATCCCCTAATATGAATTCACGTGGTATGGTATTTCTCCCCTAGTCAAACCCCCATGGAAAAATCAAACCACCAATTTTTGATGGGGAATCTGAATAGGCGACAAAAGAATGGCTACTAAACATGAACCGATATTTCTAGATTTATGATTATAATATCAAGTTAAAGGCTAAGTTAGCCACCTAAAAGTTGCAGGGGAAAGCATCCATGTGGTGGGAGGAAGTTCGAATAGTTCAAAACTTGAGCAAAAAAGAGTTTAATTGGGAGGAGTTCTAATGAATTTTCAAGGAGAAGTATTTAACATAATGATATTTTGACCATCAGGCAAAGGAGTTTCACAACTTGAAGTTGGGACAGATTTTTGTGGATGAACTGATAACAAAATTCATGCACCTATTGTGTTATGTACCTTATATTAAAGAGGAAAAATAAATAAACCAATGATTTATAAGCTATCTCCCGCTCTCCTTCAAAGAATGGATTGAGTATGATAATCCCAAGAATATGAATGAGGTGATTCAAAAAGTGAGGATTTCTACTAGCAAGCTAAATATAAGAATGATAAATCAAAATCTTGGCTTACTAAGAAAAAGGAATGAGCCATGCAAAACAATAAAGGAGGGAAGGAAACAGTTAAAACAGTGTGGTAAAGGGAAGGGGAAATCTCAATTCTAGCAAGAATAATGGATAGTCCCAAAAATAATAAATTAAAACCTAGATTGTATCTAAGCAGATTGAACCTAGTAAAGGACCTAGTGGGAAAGACAGGGAGCCACTAAGATTTTGGGGTTGCGATGAACCTCATCTTCTACAAAACTTCCCTTACAACAAAAAATCAGTTCAACACTTTCAAAATGTCCAAGAGGCCTCCACCGTCAGTGACGTAGCTAGGAATAGTCCTCACATTAGCACAACCTTGGAGGAGAAGTAGGTGGAGCACCAATCCACTACAGTGGAAGTAGAAGATAATATCCTTGATTAGTCTATTTCAATATTAATTGATCCTAGTCCTAGCTCAGTTATGTTAGCCCCAAAGTTATATAAAATGGTTATATAGTGGACGAAAATTATAAATACTTTTGGTTGGTTCAATTAGATACGGGTGCAAAAAGAAGGGTCACAAGTTGGATAAAATCTTTCCGAATTGTGCTAGATGGGAAACATAATATATTAATTTAAATGTACTGCCATTAGGTTGTTATGATGTCCTGATAGGAATGGATTAACTGGAAAGCCATAAAGCACTTGATAATTGTCCTGAGAAAATAACTACTTATGTAATGGACAATGTGAAACAATAGTTATAAAAGGCATACCCAGACTAGTTTCATTACATCAAATAACAACATTACAATTGAGGAAAGCAACTAGAAAAGAGTGTCAACTCCTTTCCATTAAGATAGAAAACTAGTTTGTGGATACGTTAGTAAATATGTTGGAAAGATAGGAAGTGGTAAGAGATTTCCAAGATGTATTTCTAGATGATATTTCATCAATGTTTCCAAAGAGGGAAATATATTTCTATAGAGTTGATACCCAAAGTTGCACTGGTATCCAAAGCCCTTTATCGAATGACAACTAGAACTCATGGAATTACAAATTAAGTGGTAGGAATTGTCGAGTAAAGGATATATTAGGCCCGAAACATCCCCATGGGGTTCGCTAGTCCTTTTCATTAAGAAGAAGAATGGGATGTTCAGGTTGTGAATTGATTATTGCTATCTGAACAAGTGAAAAGTAAAAAATAAATACTTTTTACCCCATATTGATGATCTTTTTGATTGAGTTAAGGAGGAAGTTGTGCTCTCCAAAATAGATCTTAGATCTCGATATCATCAACTATGGACCAAAGAGGAATATATACTGGAAACAACATTTAGAACCTGATATGGACACTATGAGCTCACAATGTTACCTTTTAGGCTCACAAATGCATCATCCACTTTGATGTGCTTAATGAATAGTATATTTAACAAATTTTTAGACAAACTTGTGTTAGATTTATTTGACAACATACTGGTATATTCTAATACCCTGGAAGAACACAAACAACATTTAGAGATAGTGCTATGAACCTTACGAGAAAACTAGTTATATGCAAAGTTCAATAAATGTGAATTCTTCCAGGATAAGATACAATATTTGGGCCGTGTAATATCAAAGGAAGGGATATAATTGAATCCTAAGAAGGTAAAATCCATTATTGAATGGGCGATATTGAAATATGTGGCTGACATAAGATCCTTTATGGGGATAATTGGTTATTACCACATGTTTATAGAGGTATTCTCTAGGTTGGAACATCCTATAACCTCCCTACAGAAAAAGGATCACAATTCGTATGGAAACAATAATGTTAAGAGAGCTTTGAAAAGATTAAATACTTGCTTACATTTTCTTAGGTGCTCAAAATATTGGATTCGAAAAAGGACTTTGAATTGTGTACAGATTCATATATGGAAGGCCTAGGGGGTGTGCTTATGCAGGAAGGGCATGTTGTGGCATATGAGTCAAAAAATTAAAGGAACATAAGAAAATCTATGTAGTGTATGATCTAGAATTAGTAGCTATAATCCACACTCTTAAAATGTGGAGGCATTATTTGATTGAAAGGAAATTTACTCTAATCATAGATCACGTAACTCTTAAATACCTTTTCAACCAACCCGATATGAATGTCAAGCAAGCCAAGTGGATGGATTTCCTGAGCGAATAAGATTTTGATATTAGACACATAAAAGGAAAAGAGAACAAGGTAGCAGACACACCAAGTTTGAGTTTAAAACAAATACATGAAATTTCTGTTAGCCAAAGTGAAATAGATTTGTTGGAAAGGGTGAAAGGGGCAATAATAATGGATCAAAATTATAATAAGATATATGGAAATATGGAAAACAAATCTAGTTTAGATAAATGAGCTGAATATGAAATCAATGAAAAAATGGGTTGTTAATTTATAAAGGTAGACTTTATAAACTAGATCATGAGAAAATTAAGCAGTTAATAATGGATGAACATCATAAGAATCCATTTGCAAGCCATCCAGGCTACCAAAAAGTGATTACAACCCTCAAAAAAGATTTCTTTTGGACCGGAATGAAAAGGGAGGTTGTTGAATATTTGGCTAGTTGCTAAGAATATTAGTAAGCTAAAACTGAACCTGAAGATCTAGTTGGATTGCTAAAACCCTTACCCATACATGAATGGAAGTGAGAAGTTATTTCCCTAGAATTTATTACTGGATTTACTCAGATGCAGAGACATCACAATTCTATAATGGTGGTAGTTGATAAACTAACAAAGGTTGCACATTTTATCCTATGCAGTCCACATATAAAGCTGCACAGGTGGCTAATATTTTTTTGAGGGAAATTTTTAATTTGCATGTCATACATAAGGTAGTTATATTAGAGAGAGATCCAAAGTTTACTTCAAAATTCTAGAAGCCACTATTTACTAGTTTGAGTATGTAGTTAAATTCCAGTACTACATATCACCCATAGACAGATGGGTAGACTGAGAGATTTAACCAATTTCTTGAGGAAATTTTTCATATGTATGTCATGAACCAACTTGCTAAATAGAAGGATTACCTACACTTTTTATAATTCACATAAAATAATGGCTATCACGCCTGACTGAAAATGAGCCCCTTTGAGGCATTATATGTGATAAATTCCAAGCACCCTTAAGTTGGAGCAAGCCAGAAGATAGGTTGGTGTTGGGACCAGACCTACTACAAGAGATGGAGCAAATTGTAAGGAAAATTAGACAACATTTGAAAGAGGCACATGACAGAAAGGAAAAATATGTTGATATGAGAAGAACCCCTAAAGAGTTACAAGGGAGCATGTTTATTTAAAAGTGTGGAAAAAAAATAGTTCCTTGAAATTATGGAGTTGCTCTAAATTATCTCTTTGGTATTGCGGGCCATTTAAGATAATAGACGGAGTCGGGCTAGTAGCCTATCAATTATATTTACCAACTCTTGTTGAAAATCACAATGTATTTCATGTATCCTTATTATCCTAATCATGTAATTAATTGGAATGTTGTACAGGTCGAATGAGAAGGAGAATTCTAGGTTGAACTTGTATAGATCTTGGATCAGAGGGAAACTAGTCTTTGAAAGAAACCATTTCTCAGGTTAGAGTGTAATGAAAGCACTTTGGGCCTGAAGAGGCAAATTGGGAATTAGAAAAAGATATGAGAGAATATTTCCCTATGTTATTCCAAAGAAAAATGGAATCTGGAAACACCAAGGATGGTGTCACATTATGATGTTCAATAGAGTTCTTTTTTTTCCCATAGGAAATAACTGAGTTGATAAACCCCGAAGGGGATCAAGCTCGCGGCCTACTAGCTGAGCCTAACCCCAAGGGCGTCAAGGAGAATTGACCCTGTGACCTCCCGATAGGTGAGGTACTTTAACAACGGGGATTCGACCGATTGAGCTAACCCTTGGGGCTGTTCAATAGAGTTCTATCACGATGTGATAATGTTTTTCACATTGCGATGTTTGTCACATGGCTTTACCAAGTTCACGATGGGTGATCATGGTTTGACTAATTTGATCATGGTTGACCATAATTTTCTATGATATATTATGGTTGTATATATTGATAATGGAAGGCTACAATTGACCATGTTTTACCATGGTGACCTAGATTGACCATATTTGACCATATTAACAATGGTTGGCCATGTTGAGCATGGGGAGGCCATGGTTTTTAAAGGTTGATTATGGTGACTATGTTTGACCAAATATGACCATGATCAACCATGGTTGGCCTAAGTGTCCTATAGTTCAACATGACTGGCCATGGTTGACATCGGTCAACCATGTTGAATAAAATAAACTATGGTTGAAAATGGTTGACCATGGTAACCATAGTTAACTATGGTCAGCCATAGTCAACCATGGTGGTCATAGTTGATGGTGGTTTATCATGATTAGACTATGGTTGACAATTTGTGACTATTGTTAAACATCATTGACTATGTTTTCACTATGGCTAGTGATCATTTAACTATAATTGAACATGGTTGACTATGGTTTTCCATGTTTACCCTAGAAAGGTTTACTATGTTTTACTATGTCATCAAGTTAGCTATTTTCAAATATGGTGAACATAGGGTTGACCAAGTTTGATCACGGTAAACTATAATATTAGGGATATTAATAGTATAGTCTATAATATTCAATTATACCAATAAATGGAAGGAATTATACCATTGTGCAAAATATTCAATTCAGTTACAAAAGCGATAAGCGCTTTGAATTTGAAATCCTGATCTTGAAAAGCACATGGTATTTCTTGTCTCACTATTGACATTATCATCATGGCATTCATTTCTTCAATGTTTTGTGCATGAAACAAATTTCTATTTGGATTTTCTTCTTCTAATGGTGGAGGCCTTGACTTAAGAAATTTAATTTGAATTTTCAATTCTCTGATTTCTTGTGTAGCCCATAAACTTGTTTTGAATCCATCTTCTTCTTTTTCATGTTCTTCAAATTTTCGCAACTTTCTTTTCGATTCTGCAACTTCCTTTCCTTAGGAAATTAAGTTCTCTTCCTAAATCATTTACTGTCAGAGGTTGGAGCTTTTCATTTCTATTATGCTTAATAAATGACTTAGTATTCTTTTCAAAGGAAGCATATATAAACAATGGCTTCTTACATGTGGATTTTGCAGGCTTATATTTTTTTACCATAGTTTTAAGAAAATAATCTAGAAAAGAAACTTTCATGTCACCTTCAGGGAGTGCTTTATTTGGGAAAGAATTTGTCCATCTCCATTTGATCCTCCTCGTGGCATGTAGAATTATAACTTTTGTATAGGCTTAACATCTTCACTATCTATTCTTCTTCTTCATCATTACTCCCATCAATTTCTTCTATGTTGCAATTACAAACTTATTGGTTTTTGCATGTACAATTATTTGCTATAAGCAAAGCCTCTTGTTATAATTTTGATAAATCTTCTAAGTCATATTCAAATTCAAAAGTTTTAGTACTAGAAGAGCAACACCCTTTGTTCATTAGATGGGCTTCTTCTCTCTTTATGTTGAAATAATGATGATGGAAATGGTTTGTATCATGACTATCAAATCCACATCTTTTAAGAAAATAATCTAGAAAATAGACTTTCATGTCACCTTCGGGGAGTGCTTTATTTGCGAAAGAATTTGTCCATCTCCATTTTATCCTCCTTGTGCCATGCAAAATCATAAATTTTGTATAGGCTCAACATCTTCACTATCTGTTTCTTCTTCTTCATCATTACTCCCATCAATTTCTTCTATGTTGCAATTACAAACTTATTGGTTTTTGCATGTACAATTATTTTCTATAAGCAAAGCCTCTTGTTATAATTTTGATAAATCTTCTAAGTCATATTCAAATTCAGAAGTTTTAGTACTGGAAGAGCAACATCCTTTGTTCATTAGATGGGCTTCTTCTCTCTTTATGTTGAAATAATGATGATGGAAATGGTTTGTATCATGACTATCAAATCCACATTTATTGCAATGGACAACAACAAGTTTTCGTTCTTGTCTCTCTTTTTCTTATGTTTCTTTGGATTCAAAATCCTTTCCCTATGTTCTTTTTGAGGCTTCACCTTGTGGGCATCTCGTAGCAAGATGTCTTGGTTGTCTGCACAACCAACAAACATTTGATTCCGACTTGTTGTTTAAAGGGTTTAAGATTGATATCTTCTAGAGAATAGTAATGGGTTTTTTGATAGTGCTTGTTTCTACCCTTCTGTGGTTTTTATTTATTTTGGAAATAAGGCTTTTGTGAATAAAGGGTTTGGTCAGTGTTTTCCCTTTTGAATTCTTTTCAGTAATTTCTTGGCTCTTTTCTTTCTTTTAATAGGGTCTTCTACAACTAACCCATACTTTTCACAGATGGACTTGCTATCTAGAAGCCAGGACATATTCTGTATAATCTTGCTAACTTTCATGTTTGTGCATATGCCAACTAAAGCACTTTTGATAATTGACTATATTTCACCCCAAGTGTGCAATTCATATTGTTGTTTAAAAGCATCTTGAGCTTTGATATATTCAACAAATTTCCTTGGGATGGAAACATGATATACTTGTTTCCAAAGAAGATTCTTGTTGTCTTTCACCTCATAGATTCTCTTTGTCCATTCCCTGTGAAAGTCGTCATATTGCGACATATTTTTACATTTCATATTCGTTATAATTAGTGCATGCTTATCTACAATTTCTTATTCAGTCCCACACCAATGCTCAAGGATTAAAGTGGTTAGGGCACACATCATATTACTGTGAGGTGTACCATTTTCATGGTAGACTATATGTCCACTTTTGTCTTTTAAGATTTATTTTTCCATTTTATCTAATAATGCAGGAGATGATTTGATTTCACACTACTTGGCTAAACTGCTAGTTTAATATTGTATGATAAATTTACATGCTTCTATTTCTAGTTTTCCTTTCATGCACATGATTTTAGAAGAAACATACATTTTATCTTTTACTTGTCTAATTTATCTTACAGACATACCATCAATACTAAAACTTTGTTTTGGATTTTTTCAGAGTTTTTTATAATATTTATCGAAAACTTTCCAATTACTGTACAAGCCACCTCTAAACCTTCTATCATGTTTTCATGATTTCTAGTAATAGTAATACTTTCTTTCTTTTCCCTGTCTCAGTTTCTTCCAAAAATTCTTTTGACTTATGAAAATTTTTTATTTAGGGTATTCATGGAGGAAACAATTGAATTAATAGACACTTGCATATGATAAGGGATTTTCCTATTTCATACCTTATAGGAATTTTAATGCGGCCTGACATGGGGCCAGTATAAGGCGATACAACACGCTGCTAGGTGATGAGAGAGAAAAAAAAAATAGCGACGTGTTGTATCGCCTTATACTGGCCCATGTCAGGCCGCATTAAAATTCCTATAGGATATGAAATAGGAAAAGCCTATGATAAGTGTGTCTTTTCCTTGCATAGTCATTTATTACGTAAATAAAGTGTTGGTTGATTTATGCTTTAATTGGTAATGACATAAGGATGGATGTACAAGCAGGAAGTGCATGGGAGAAATATGTACAATTATTAGCATCTCCTGTATGAACAATTATTCTTTCTATTTCCTTCGATTATCTACTTTACATCTTTACCGATTTATGGAACGATAAAGATAATTAGGAGATGGTTTATGATGATATGACAAGGGAGTGGGGAATTGTTCAGCAGCCTGGTACTATGGATTAAAAACATTTAACTTCACTTGTCGAATTTTTATTTTAATGATATATATATTTAATTTAATCTCATTGCAAATATTTGTAATAATTATATTATACATATCAAACTAATTTGGCATGGATGCATCAAATGCAGGTAATATTTTACATTTATGCATTCTACACCTTCAAATCTGATTCAGATGATAATGTTTTAAACTGAAAGATTTGGAAAATACCATTTGTATCATGTGTATTTATTATTTATTTTATTTTTTTTCATTTTTATATTTTTTACAATAAACTTTTGAAAATTATATGTGGTATGTTTTAATTAATGAATGCGGGTAGGGATGAAATTTATGGATTTGGATTTTCTAAATATGTAATAATGTTATTATATTATATATATATATAATTTAATCTATTTAATATATATATAATTTGATATAAATAAGTTTTCATTTATTTTTGTATAGTTAGAAAAAATGAAGGGGGTGAGTCTTTCTAGAAGAAGTTGTATTAACCCGAAATTCGCAATTTACATATATTTACAGAAGCGAGATTGAATTCGCAATGTACACATATTTATAGAAGCGTAATTGTTACAATATGTTGTGGAGCAGTGAAGCAAGATTGGTCAACAATAAATTGTGTAGCAGCTGGAAGCATGCATTAAGGGATCAAACCTGGGTGGGGAGGCGGAAAGCCGTCCGTCTCGATGACGGGGGTAAACGCCCCAAGTGCCTATTTTTGTATAGTTAATCATCATATTGGACAATATTTCTAGAGTGACCTTACGTGTTCTTTATAAAATATGGGAAATTTCAAGTAAACCCTTCAAAAGTATAGAAAGTTTCCATCTTAAAAAGTTAATCTATTAAACATATTTTAAACTTCAAACTAAAAATAAATTTATATTAATTCCATTAATTTTATATATTATATTTATATATGCAAATATAATATATATATATATTACACTTTCACTTTCATTTTCATGTATTGAGTTTACATTTCCATGTATTGACTGACATGCTATTGAAATTTTTTAATTATAAGATTTTTTGGAAAGATAATTATCTGTATCTATTTTGGAATAGGGCCTCTTGAACTTTAATTTAACCTCTACAAAATATTGTAGAATATGCTTAGTAATATACACAAATCAAATGTTGAGAGTTATCTCCAAAGTAGTTATGCCATTTTTGCCCTTTCAATTAAATTCATTAATTCCAAAAAATGTCATATGAAGTGAGCAACAATTTTTGGGCCATATGGTATTGATAAGTCATGGTATTGACGCATCCTATTATAACAAAACCTAATTACAAATTAAGAATCTCCATGATTAAGAATATTGCCCCGTGTTTTTTTAAATGTATATATGTTTAAATTATATATGAATTCTTTTAATAATAATAACAATAGTGATTTAAAATAAAGTTACAATTTAGTTAATTTTATGATTTTTTAAATTTTAGTAGTGAAATATATCATAAAATAAGTATTTTTAATGTTTCTTATGAATTGATGCCTATAAACATTTATTAATCATTTAATTTTTATGGCTATGCTAATAATTAGAAAGTAATCACATTACTAAAATTAAATCTCAAATATGCATTCCAAAAAAATCATCATAGTAGTTATTAGTAGTTAAAAAATGATTGTAAATTCCAAAGTATTTCAAAAGAGAAAAAAATTTCAAGAATATAGCTAACTCTTATAGTCCCTATAAAATATTTTAAGATTGAAACACTACATGTAAAGAAACCATGGAGGGTGAAATTTCTAAGCATAATTACTAGTGTGTAATTTTCACGAAGCAAAATGATTTAGTTTTGGAAGTTTATTCAAGTTTGGAAGTGTACAAAATGTTGAGTTTGGAGGTCTTGGTTTTTTATAGCATTGTGAAGATTGAATTTGTATAGTTTTCATTGGTTGGAAACACAATTTTTTTTTTTGAAAAATTTTAAAGTTGTTGGAGAATATGTCAATGTTGGAGTCGGATTTCTAGAGAAGTGTCATGTAATATCT
>APFE031288873.1:28751-64240 GCA_000404065.3 Pinus taeda
TCCATTATTAATATAAATTAATTTATATTAATGTTAAATAATTTTATTTTTATAAATAATATTATATTCAATTTTTTTTTTATAATACATCATATATATATGAATGCATTTCGTTATCGAAATTTGTGATTCATTTTAAAAACGGTTTGATTGCATAGGTATCAATTGAGTGATTGTTATATACATTTCAACAAAGTTGCATATGGGTAAGAATTTAACCCAAAGTGGAACTTTAATTAAGTATAAGGTTTAGGTTACCATGGATTATGATGTGTGATGTGGATGAGGTTATCCATGTGTGACATGGTGGAAGGAGCTGAACATGATGCCTAGTCTGCATAGAGACATGGTGGTATGGAATTTTAAACGATTCCACCTACATGTTTTCCTTGGATGCTACCTAGTTAATAAAACTGAAATCTGAACAGATAATATATGTAAAATAAATTTACCCATAGACATCATAAAAGAAAGGCTTCAACCATAAACAGAATTCTATAAAAATTCTCTGTAAACTCGGTCACAAAGGAAGGAACTGAAGAGCTTAGTTATGAAGAAAAATAACATTTCTTATAAATTTTTGGAAGTAGTATAATGTACAGTACTGATGTCATGGGTTGAAACCCTTGAGAAATTCTGAAAAAGGTCCTCTAAAGTTTAGGAATACAGAAGGGCCCATATGACCATTTGTCAATCTGGACCAAAAACCTAAACTTGCAAGCTAGAGATGAATTCTGCAATAGGACTGAATAGGGGTTAGTAACACTAAAATTTGTTTGAGAAATAAAAAATTGAGACATTTGGAAAAACACTGGACAGAGCAGGCATAAACTTGCATTAAGTAAACAATGTTAGAAAACCCTCGCCATGAATGTATATATACATATCTGGAAGCAAAAAAAAGGATAATGGGAAAGAAAGATTGATAATTTTCTTTCCAGGGAAAGGAAAAATCACCTGGGTATAAGCCCTTCTGCATCAAATTCCATCATGCTACCAAGAATTGTAATCAGTGGTGAGGCTCAAGTAACAGTTAACTAAATGTGGCCATAGGAATAAAAAAGAAAAGAGATTCTTGTAACAATGAAAGTTAGAACTGACAAATGTCAATCTGATTAATAATGACATTTGTCCATCTCATTATCAACACTGCACTTGGATTAATAATGACATATGTCCATCTCATTTAGTACTTCATAAAAATTGTGTTGTGGATATTTGGATATGAGTGAGCTAAACAACATTCATTTTCCTTGCCTCATGTCAATCTGACATGACGTTTAAGCCATTTAACAGGCACTTTGCACATCATAAGGACAACCACTCACTTTACCGATTCAATTTTCAATTCAACGTTCAAAATCATATTAATTATATGACGTTGGTATGGAGCGAGTACCATGCATATATTTCATATGGCCTTTTTTATGCTAATTTATTCAATAACCGTACCTTGTTATCGGGCAGGGCCACCAAGCTATGACATGACTCTTGTAATTTTGGGCAGTACTATAGAATGAGCGATAATGCGTTAAATCTGATAAATTTGATAGCAAGTTATATTTAATAGTTGAATTGAGGCTTCTGTGAATCATAATGGTTGGAAGAGTAGCTTCGACGTAAATTACATGTAGACAGAAATTTGTCCATGCATTTCGAACCAACCAGTGTGGTTCATCGTCAGGACAAGTTGAAGAAACCGATCCAGCGTAGCATGTTAAATGGATCGGTTTCTTCAACTTGTCCTGACGATGAACCACACTGGTTGGTTCGAAACGCGTCGACAAATCTCTGTGTACATGTGATTTACGCCCAAGCTACTCTTTCAAGTTATATTTAAGATAAATAAATTAAAATATCGTCGAAAAAAATACAAAATTTCAGTGTAAAGTTAAATGATGAAAATTGCAATTTTTTTTGGTCAAATTCAAGTTAATACGATTTTGATCAAAAACTCAATGCAATATCTTATGTAGGGAATATCTATATCTATAATCTAATATCTATATCTATAATCTATATATATATATTTATAACAACATTTTTATCTATGGAGATTCACTCCACTTTACCATAGAGATTCTTAACTTCTAAATAGGTTTTATTACAATACCATGTCGAAAAAACCACAGTTCATATATGTGCGTGTGTGGGTGTGTTGTCTATGGAGGCCACAATTTCGCCCAAAAAGTCATTTCTCACCAGAATCCAACCATTTTTTTCAACAAATCTGACTATAGGAGTGTTTGAATCATTTTTTTGATGTTGGAAATTGGTTCAATGCCATCAAAATCCCCTAGGACACCCAAAATCTTGAAACTTGACACTTGTAACCCAGATTTTCCAAAATTTCTGCCAATTTTTTGCCAAAATCATGCTTGAATTTTCACAAATTTCTTGGAAAAATTGTTGCCTCATTAGACTACTCATATACTACATCATATATATATATTAATAATATATATATATATATATATAATATATATATATATATATATATATATATAACATTCTTTTAATTGAATTGAAAAAAAGGGACATAAATACCTTTGAAGTAGTTTGGTTGACTTTGTTTATCCCTTTATTCTTGATTGTTGTAGAAAGAAAAACCATTATAAATAAGCACTAAAAATCCTTTATCTCAACATCAGTCTTCAGACATGGCTAACACTATAGCTAGTAGTAAGGGATAGATGTCCCAAATATTCAACAACTCCTTCAAACCAAGGAGCTCCAAGCCCTCAGGCATCGACAAAAGAGAATGAATCTAGCCAACAAAATGATGCAGAAAACCAAGCAAAGACTAGAAGTAGACCCCGAGGGATCTTCCTTCCAAAAGAAATAACAAATCCTAATTTTGAACTCCACTCAAATTGTATTGGAGAATATATTTAATACATAAAAGACCACGCCCTAATAGGCAAACTTTTGGGCCTTTGGAACTTGGAAAAATTCCCCAATCAAAGGATCTAGAAAAAAAGGAAACCAAACGAGCATATTAAGCTAGAATTAGGGGCTAGAGGCTTCTTCACCATTATCTTTTCCAACACAAAAGAAGAAATGAGAAAATTCACGAACTTCCCATATTTCTTCAACTCCACGTGGCTTTACCTAAGGTTTTTGACCTAAAGATTTGTACCTGACAAAGAAGGCTCATGACAACTCTAGTCTGGATTCAGATGTATTCCCTAATCAAGGAATTCTGGGATGAACAAATACTAGCTAGTATTGGAAATGCGTTAGGGAACTTTGTCAAAGTCTTGGAGGCCATGAATGAGAGAATTATATATCCTATGTTTGTATCTATGTTTATATGAACATCTCATAACCCTAACCTGAATCCATTAACATTTACTACCAATATGACCACTAAAAGCAAACCATGGACTATGAGCATATTCCATTCAAATGTCAGTGATGGCTTGAATATGGGCATCTTTACCAGAATTTCTCCCTCCTCACCCTTGTGGTCTCTCTGGACCAACCCCATCCCTCTAACCAAGATGGATTCTTCAATCCAATTAGTTGTTGTTGTGTCCCTTAACCCCGACCCCCATTCCCTCAACACTATAGCAAAACCCTTACTACTAGAAACAATTTTGACTCTCACACTAATCTTGACCACTTAGTTCTCCCCTCACTAATTTGAGATGCCTAATTGAAGCAATCCAAGACCTCTAGCGAGATTCCTCTACCCGCCTCCAAAGAATGCTTAGAACTGATGCTACAAGAGCTACTCTCAATACATTCAAATATTTCCCACCTTAGTGATGATTCTGAATATATGGACATTGATGCTTACAACCTCCCAAGAATTTCAAAACATGGGAAGGAAAAGGCCCCATCTCTATTCTTGGACACCAGGTCAAAATTCTATTTAAAGTAATTCTTAAATCTCGCCAACAAGCTAAAAATGGTTCCATAGGAAAAAAAGTACTAGTCCACTTGGGGTTCATATCTAGCCATTAAAAGAGATGACAAAACCCCATAAATATAAAAATAAAAAAGGATGGAATACAAATCAACAAATCCTAAAGGATATGGGGGAAATCTTGGTCAATTTGGGTAAAATTTGTTGAGAAATCTAGGCAGATAGATAAGGTGATTTCTCTTACTTTGTTAAATGCTTGTGACGTATTTTTAATTAAATTAATTAGCTTCTTCTTTCTCTTGATTATGTTTAGTGTTCTAATCATTAAACAACTACCAAATCGTAAATAACAATGAGACATGACGACACAAGATGTAGGCGATAAGCTAGGGCAAAAACCTCTCTTCTTGAGAGGAAAACTCACAAGAATTGTTCTCTTCTTATAGAATCTTCAAATGAAAAATTCCAAGACCTAAGACCCTTGACAAAGACCCCTCCAAGACCCAGTCAATCCTTTCTTCTTGATGATATTTCCTTCTTCAACAACTTCGGCAACTTTGACCCCCAGTAGGGTCTTCTGCAACTTCAACCCTCAACGAGTTATTTTGTAGAAACCCTAACAATGATTTCTTCCTCTCTCCTTCACTTGAGATGATCCTTATTTCTAAGAAACTCAGCTTGCAAGGTATGTTACTTGGAACCATAACTTGACTTCAACAGTTCAATCTTCTTGCAGTAGAAACTAGCCCTAATTATCTTCACACATGTGAGGTGTATAGCCCAAAGACAATCTTTAAAAGTTTCACTTTTCTTCTCCTTAGAATCCAGTTTTCTACGCTAGGTATCCTTCACTATTCTTGCTCTTCCACGAGTTCCTTGCTTCTGTTCTCAAATGAGGTTGCGGTCTCCTTTATTTATAGGTCTCCAACTAGGTTGAATTTCTTCTTTTAGGCTGCCTATGCAACTATATGATGACATGACTTAATTAGTCAAACATACACCTACCTCTTTTGTCCTTTTGGTCATCTATACTTCCTTCAACAACTTCCTTTCCTTGCTTGAAATTTCTTCAACCATTGCATTCCTTTTTTATTATACCACCATCCTTCTAAACAATGAATCCCATACGCAGTGGAATTCTTAGCGAGACACTTTCTTTTTCCAAGGCAGGTGAACCTTCTAATGAAGATTCCAACTAAGGAGATTAGTTATCCTCATTCTGCAAATGCTCATTCCCAATGATGATGATATATGATGGTTTATTTTTACCATGCTAGATGACTTTCTTCTAGCATATGAATTATGCATTCAATGAGGCTACCAAGAGCTACTTCCTTTCTATGAAGACTGCTACAACCATGTAGACTTCTACTTAAACTATCCTTTCAAGCTTCTATAATGATCTCATGAGCTCTTGATTCAATCGTTTGCCTCTAATATGATGTTTTCTCCTAATATGATGCATCCTATCATACTTACAATGCTTTCATGATAGCTATATTTCACAAAAACTAAAAACAACTAGGTAAAGGAGATTATCTTTGTCATACTAGAGATCTTTCACTTCCCCCTTCTTTTATTTATTATTTTTAGGTTCTTCAACTTCTTCAGTGACATGGAATTCATTTCTTTCTTTCCTTTTGTTGTCCTTCTTTAGTTTTAGACAGTGTCTCTTGAAATTCCCATATTCTTGACAACCATAGCATTGAACATTTGACATATTGATCTTTTTCTTTTTCTGAGGACCAAACTTTCCTTTTCTCTTAGCCATGGAAACAAATGATTGAACTTGTTCACTTGGTCCAACATAACTCTTTGCTTTTAACCTGATTTCTTCAATCTTACATAATGAGCAGAGTTCACTAAATGGGGTTGATTCATTCTTTCAATAGATGCTTGATACAAAGTTTCCCCATTGATCAGGTAGTTCATTTAGCACTACACTGGTAATTTCTTTATCAAACATTATTTCTCCCAAATATTTCAATTGGTCTCTTATTTCTAACACCCTCATAGGATATGAGGATATCCCTTATTCCTTTTATACCTTCATCTTATATAGCTCAATTCTCAAATATATGACTTATACAATGGTTCTTACGGAAAACAATTCTACTAACTTCTTGTAGATTTATTTTGATTTATCCAACTTTGACACACAAGGTATGAGGGGATCATTAATGGATTCTATAAGGATCCTTTAAGCCCTTATTTCCCCTTTCATATTATTTTCTAGAGCTTAAGCTTCTTCTTTTGGAGGCTTAGTGATTGAACCCTTAACACGTCCAACAACTTCATTTTCTATGAGGATCAAATATATCATCTTATTCCATGCAAAAAAATTTGATGACCCAACCAATTTGTTGCTCTCCTTGAAAAATGAAGTCAATTTGATAGATTCAGACATAGATATAAAGATACTTACTTTTCAAGTGAAGATACTCCTAGATGATGAAATGTTCAACTTGATTCCTTTCTTGATGATGATGGCAAAGCTTCTTCCTGCTTCCCTTGGATGTAGAGACTTCAAGATGCTTCAATATGTAGCTCTTATTTCTTGAACACTGGGTCCTTGAGATCTTCTTCTCCTTGATTTGATAATTGTAAAATGTGAGTTTTTCCCAGGAATGTGTTGACGGTGTTGGACCAGCCAACATCAAGGGATCTCCCTGGTATGAAGTCCCAACTAGACCTCACACTGTTTGGTATAGGAGTCCCATCCAATACGATGGCCTGGTTACCATTATCTTAAATATTTGTATCAAATCTTACTTGTCAGCATAGGAGAGTGATCTGCTTTGTCTTCCGAGAAGTGAGGTTTGTGTGCCTGGTGAGTGTAAGTGTCACTTGTGTCAATGTTTCTTTCACCGTAGAGGGAGAGGGTGGAAGTGAGTCCCAAGTCGATTGTGAGAAGTCCCAACTCTATTAGGAATACACAACACAACAAGGCATGTGCAGCTTCCCGCTGAACAATCCACATGGATGCAGCAGTCACAACACACAAGGGAAGATAACACATATAACACTTAGTAGATTAGTCTACACGAGTGCATCAGTTGTTACAACATGTTTTATGTGAAAGGTCTGTCTGACTACTAGGAGAGTAATCTACACGAGCGAGACAACATTAACAACATATACAACACATTTCCATTAATAGATTATGTATTACAACAAGTGAAATAGTTCAGATATAGAACACAGGTTAAAGTAACATGCATCACAAGTGTTAAATATTAGTCTTACAACAATTATAATACATGTGTGAAAACGTGCTAGCCTGTCGGCAGGCTTCTGAATTAAGTGAAAGTTACAAGACACATCGGTACACCATACATCACTAACCTCGAGTGCAGTGCATTGGAGCCGCTACTTACTCCTCAAAGAAAAGATTACAGACTCTCTCAGCTGTGGGAGGAGCTGAGGTGAAAATTCTTTTACATGTACAAATGAGGGGGTATTTATAGCCAAGGGTGATCACTGACCCTTGTGGTTGTTCAACTACCCTAATGACTGTTTGAGTTCCATGGCTTTTCAACTTTACATGACTCTTTATACAACAAGTGGGTCTCTTTGACTTCCAGGTTACATTATATTAATTGAAAACATAGCCTAGAGTGGAGATGTGGGCGACATGACTCATGACATGACTCGACATGACAATGCTGGTACATTTGTGCTACTGCTGGAGTGCATGTTGAGCTACAGCGCTTCTGGGTGATGGATGTCTTCATGGTGTATCATAGCTTCACCTCCACATGACAAAGTGTGTGGAGTCTTCAATGGTCCTTGGTTCGCTTGATGATGCCTAGGGATGTTGCTATTTTCTTGCATGGTGGAAGGCTTGACAGGCTCATCTCTTTGCAAAAGGTTCATGTTCATTCGTTCGTCTGTTCATGAGCATATGTTGCATATTTTCTCATTTGTCCATCTGCAAACATATCTTTGCATGATCATCCATTCACGAGAAAATCTCTTCGCATGCATCGTTCGTTCGTCTGTTGGTGAACCTGTCCTTCTGCATCTGCTCCCTTCGTTCATCTCGTTCGTCATCTTGCCATGTTTTTGGGTGTACCTATACCTACAATCACTCATGATGAGACGACATCAAATCCAAAACCTCCTAATCTACCATGACACATGATCATTTTGGATGCAGGTGACTAGGAGAGGCAACAAGGTTTTGAAGTGGGATGATGGCTCCGGGCACTACTGATGGAAATTGCGCAAGAGTCACTTAGTGATGAATATGGGCAATCCAAGTCAATAGTGTTTATCTGCGAGGTCTAGCTCGAGTGGAAGGAAGAACTACGCAAATTTTCGGAGGAATAGTCTAGGCTGCAGGAAGACAAGGTAGGCAAGATCTGTGTAGTTTTTGAAATGAGCGGGTAGCAAGGGCTAGAAGGCCAAATTTGTACAATTTTCTGGAGGAACAGGCCAAGCTGCAAGGAGGGTCAGTAGACAAAGATTACACAATTTTTGGGAGGAAGTGCCAGGGAGCCTAGAAGCCAAAACTGTGCAATTCCTAGAGGGAACTGGAAGTTGGCTGTTAGGGTTGTTGGAAGCCAAAAATGCTTAATTCCCAAAGGGAACTAGCAGTTGGTTGTTGGGTCACTGGCAATAGAAACTGTGCAATTCTTGGAGGGAACTGGCAGTCTGCTGCTAAGAGCTGTTGGCAGAGGAAACTGCATTAAGGCTGGGAGGTCAACTTGTTGATCATCTCTACGCAATTTCTAAGCTGAGCGTACTACTAGGAAGTAGAAGGCCTGCTCATGAAAATTGCGCAGTTTATTATATGAACATCCGGTCGACTACTGGGATGACTGACTGGGAAAACTGTGCAATTTTTCGAGGGAGAAATGGAGGGGCACTTGGTGTCTATCCAACCTATCTACGAAATTTCCTCAGTCAGTTGAGCGAGTAAGGTCAGTGGCTTCTGTGCAAGTTTTGAGGGGAGTCAGTGTCGGGGTGACTGTCGGGTATGAATTTCAGGGTGGTTAGTAAGAAAGTGGATTGAATTGCTTGCGGGCAGCACACCCTGAAAATAATTGCTAGATGATTTTGCATTATTCTAGTTGATAGTCGATCGAGTCGATGACGGGATGATGGTTCGACTGTCAGAGGGGAGTTTGGTCTTCATAACTTCAACGAAAATGACTAAGTGTGTGAACGATCAAAAGATATATAGGTGATCATGGAAATACACACTCTCATGACTCGATGACAAAATGACTCAAACCATCCAGACACACATGTTCAACATGACTGATCGATGGTGCAAGTCACAAGCACGACACTCGTTATTGACCGCTCATTGATTGAGATGACGCTTGCACGACAATGAATGTGACTCCGTGTGTGTGTGTGACAGATTCTTTCATAGCGAATACAACAAGCACATACGAAGTGAAGACTTTTAGCATAACGAGAACAAAGTTGCAAGCATGACTTAGACAACAACATGCAGAAACTTGAATGGAATGAACAAGCAAGGTGGATGCAAAGACTCACATGAGCTCACAGAGCGAACCTGAGCGTGTACAGTCATCAAGTGAAACTCTCAAGGGAGGCTCCGAAATTGGATGTAGGCCAAAATTTTGGAGGGTGGTTGTAGCAGCTACAACAGAATGCTTCAGGTGTGGAATCATACTTTGGTTGATCTAAGGTTTTGAGGTTTTCTTTAGTTCCTTATTTGATAGTACTCGATCCTTGTGTATCCCTTCTTGATGTCTTTTGATGCTTTGACCTTTCTTCGAATTTCCATTTGATGGTCCTTCTACAAGCTTCCTTTCCTTGTCTTGTAACCTCGCTCTCATACCATGTTGAGAAACCTAAGGCAACTAGATAAGGTCCTTTCCCTTACTTTGATAAATGTTTGTGATGTATTTTTACTTAAATTAATCAGTTTATTCTTTCTCTTGATTATGTTTAGTGTTCTTATCATCAGGCATCTAACAAATCATAAAAAACAATGAGATAAGAGGACATAACATGTAGTGGATTACCTAGGGCCAAAATATCTCCTCTTAAGAGGAAAAACCACAAGAATTATTCTCTTCTTATAGAATATTCAAATGACGAATTCCAAGACCCAAGACCATTGACAAAGACCCCTCCAAGACCAAGTCAATCCTTTCTTCTTGATGAGCTTTCCTTCCTAATCAACTTCTGCAACTTTGATGCCCAACAGATTCTTCCGCAATTTCAACCCCCAACAAATTATTCTGCAAACTTGATCCCCAATAGATTCCTTTGCAACTTTGATCCCTAGAAAATTCTTCTGCAGAAACCCTAACAATGATTTCTTCCTCTTTCCTTCTTCGCTTGAGCTTATCCTTCTTTCTCAGAAACTCGAATTGCAAGGTATGTCACTCGGAACCCTAACTTGAATTCAACAGTTCAATCTTCTTGTAACTGAAGCCCTAATTACCTTCACATGTGTGAGGTGTATAGCCCACAGACAATCCTCAAAAACTTCACTTTTCTTCTCTTTATATTCTCCTTTTCTTCGCTAGGTATCCTTTGTTATTCTCCTGCTTCCATAAGTTCCTTGTCTCTCTGCTCAAATGAGGGCAAGGTCTCCTTTATATATAGGTATCCTACTAGGTTGAATTGCTTCTTTTAGGCCAACTTTTCCAATTTTGAAGGTTGAATTGATCTTTGTACCATGACGAGGTCTTTTTGGAGGGACTTTTGACTCTACTTTGACTCAAATAAATTTTCTTTACAATATGTAACATGCCCAAAAGGGTCTTTCATACATGACAATGAATTAATTGACTTGTAGACTCAATGACAATCCCTAGAAGCACTCAATGGGTGTTTGAACTAAAAATAAATTTCCCTTGAGCATGAAACCCATGCCTCAAGAATAAAAATAAAAAAATTATTTTTCTCTTTACATAAAATACATAAACTAATGATTACATTTCATTATGAAGATCGAACATAGTTACATATTTATACAAAATCAATCTAATCTTAAAGGTTTATCCCTCCAACACCTCCCCACCTCCACGAAATTCATATCTTGGAACATTGTAGGCCTTAACTATAAAGGAAATTATAGGCTGACAAAATCGAAATGGAACTTAGAACGTCTAACCCTTTTGATAATCCACAAAACTAAAACTTCTTGTGAGGTTGTAATTCACCTAATAGACAAATGGGGATGCAACTACCAATCCAATGGCTTAGCCATTCTCTGGAATTCTCAATAAGTCTTGTTTCTTAACATGTTCTCCTCCATTAGAATCTTAATTATCCAATTCTAGATGATTGGGTCTACATAATTATATTTTCTCTCAAATTTTTATGGCCCTATGCTTCCCCATGATAAAGATCGATTTTGAATTCTATCAAGAAAATCAATCTTCTAATCTCTCTTGTTCCTTAGATTCTAGGCAGAGACTTCAACTTGTTCAAATCTCTAGAGGAAAACAAGGGGGCATTGGAAATTAGAGGCATAATCTATCATATTCCAAGAGTTAATGGCTTCTTCCCATCTACTCGGTATGGACACCATTAACAATATCCACACCTAGAACAATTGCGGAGGAGGTTTGCAAAAAATATCCTCCAGACTTGATACATTCTTCATCTTAGAGAATATCTTGGCCAAAAATATATTCATGGAGGCTTCTATGCTTCCAAGTAACAGATTGTACTATTGGATGATTCAACTAGAAATAGACATCAAAGCTCGACTAAAAAATCAACCATTTCACTTGGAAATGTTTTAGATCCAGAAGTTGGAATTTCAAAGTAGTGTTAAGGAATGGTTGGAAGAAATGAAAGATATAGAGGGAAAATCCATGTATTGCTTGCAACAAAAACTAAAAAACCTCAAAAATCAACTTAAATCCTCAAAGAAGAGAAATTTTGGGATATCATCTAAGCTAAACATGACTTAAAAGATGAAATGAAAATAATTTAGCAAGGATCCATCCACCAAGGTGGGTTTGATCAACTAATCGAGAAGGAGGCTAGAATTCACACACAACCTGAGGAACAAAGAAAACATGAGGAGAACCTCTAGTAAAAAAATTCTAGAATCCATTGGTTAAAGGAAGGGGAGAGAAATACAACCTTCCTTCACAATTCTATGTCAAAACACCAAAAAAACAATCACCTCTCCTCCTTAAAAAATTAGGAAGGAACCAAGGTGCACAAGCACGAGGATATGGCATAGGAGCTAGTCTGGTTCTACAAAAACTTCCTATCAGACCCCAACCCTCAAGAGGATGCGACCATATGAAGAATTATGAAACATATTGCAATGCTAATCATCAACAAACAAAATGAATCCCTTCTTCAAGGAATAACTATATAAGAAGTAGAATAAATGGTCAAATCCATGCTTAGAAACAAAGATATAGGCTTGGTAGGTTTTACATTGATTTATTCCAATTCTATTGGATGATAAATAGAACCAGTCTATGGGAAGAAGTGGCCTGAATCATGAAGGTCCCAAACCATTCTCTAAGCAATCAATTTCACCTTCTTCACTCTTATCCCTAAGAAAGACAACATGGAAGACCCCAGTGGGTTTAGGCATATTTCCCTCTACTATTTCGTCTATAAATTGATCACTAGGATTATTTCCAACTTCCTCAAACCCATCCTCCCTCATCTAATCTTCAATGAGTAATTAGGTTATGTTGAAGGGTGGAAACAAATGGATGATATCATGGTTTCCCATGAAACCATTCATTCTTTGAGACAATCTAAAAATTTGGGAATGTTTCTTAAGATGGATCTCTCCAAAGCCTCTAACACACTCAATTGGGCATATCTATTATGAATCCTTCAAGCCTTTGGTTTTTCTAGTGAATGGATTTGCTGGATTAAAATTCTCATTTCCTTAACCTTATTTTCTATTCTTCTTAATGGCTCTCCCATTGGACCCTTCTTTCTATCTTGGGGAATTTACCAAGGTGAACCTCTCTCCCCTTTTCTCTTCAACCTACTAGTGGCAGAATTGGGTAGAGTTCTCAAAGTCGTGGCCTAAAACAAAAAGGGCCTACATCTTTTTCCAAAGGATCTCCCACTATCATACCAATAATCTATGAATGACACCATGTGCATGGGGGTCCTCATGACCCAAAAAATAAAGGGTTTATCTCTAGTTTTAAAGGAATTCTCCCCCACCTTAGGTACGTAAATTAATCAAGCTAAATCTCATTTTTTTCTTTAACACCCCACTTGTTGTGCAAAACCATATCGCTAGTTGCTCCATTTCTATATTACCAAGCTACCCTCAAAATTTTTGGGAGCTCCATTAGAGGATATTTCTCTCAAGCACAACCTATTGGTATATATTATTAGTAAATCTAGTATCATGTTGACCTACTAGATTCGTTTGTCTCTCAACATAGAAGGAAAATTAGTTCCTCTCAAATCAGTCATTCAAACACTTGCAATCTATTTCATCTAAACTCTCATGGCACCCTCCTCTATCCTTGGCTCTATATGAAGTAAACAATGTTCCTTTCTATGGCATGGGGAAGAAATGGATAAACAATGGTCCTTATTGGCATGATAAAAACCATGCATACCTAAGCTTAAGGGAGTACTTGGTTTAAGGTATCTAACAACTTTACCCATGGTTTTAGGAACCAAAATTTGGTGGTGATGCATGCAAGGAGGGAAAAAATTATGGAAGGACATATGGCTCTGAAAATATGCAAGACATGTCCCATTACAATATCACATCAAAAATACTTTTAGACAAGCAAGATCCATTGTATGGAATTTAGCAAAAATTGACATGCACATAATCCAATAACATTGCTTCTGTGAGATCTAAGATGTTCAAACAATATTGTTCCGGGATGACTCATGGCAAAAACTAACCAAGCTCCAAGGTCACAATGAATTAAATGCTCTTCGACTCAATATGGTGGCTCAAGGCCAACATGAATTTAGATATTATTGGGTTGACTGCAATACCCTCTCTACATGGAGACAATGGCTGAAGCTAAAGCATTGGAACCCAAAACCTAGTGAGGAAATATGGACATGATTTTGGAAAAAGCTACAAGAAATATGCATCCTAATTTCCAATTAGGCAGATAAACTAAGATGGGGTTATGAGTAAAGCAACACCTTATCCATTAGAGGAGTCTACAACTTGGAAGTGGGGTAAGAGACCCAAAAAGCATCCAATGTAACATATGGCAGATGAAATTATGATCAATAGTATCCATATTTCTATGGATCCTTGTTCATGGGAAAACATTGACCTGAAATAACATACAAAAGTGTAATTACTTTGGAATCTCCCAACGATATATTTTCCATCTTGAACATGAAAAATTGGAACACTTATTTAATGGTTTCCCTTATACCAGTCACCCCATCTTAAATATGATTGAGATCCTCCTTCTACATCTATTTCTCTGGGCCATCTAGAAAGAAAGGGATTGTTTCGTATTTCATAACAAATCCCTTACTCAAGAAAATATTTGGCATATTATCCAAAATAATATTAAGGAATCTATCACAACACAAACTTAAACAAATTAGGATTGGAAAGCCTAGAGAGAAGAGGCCTGCATACTTTTTGATTGGCACTTACATTCTAGATGATCCTCTTGCTCAATTCCTTCCCCTAACTTCCTTCCCAACCCCTTCGTGTGGACCCCTCCACACCAAAAATTCGTTAAGCTAAGTTTTGATGAGGCCTCAAAAGGAAACAATAGCCAGGAAAGATTTGGTGGAGTCTTTAGTGATTACTCAAGAATCTATCTTAATTATATATAATCTGGGCCCATGAGACACAATAGAAATAATGCAGTTTTGAAGAAGGTGATAGAAGAAGGAATAAGGATTTCCCAACCATATGGTTACATTGAATTGATGGTGGAAGGGGACTCACAACTAGCCATAAATATGATCATCAAAATTTTTAATGGAACTCCTCTAAACAAGGTTTTTCATAGTTGGAGACTTGAAATAATCATAAATCAGGTTGCCACTCTTCTCACTACTATTCCTATGATATTCGAAGGAAGAGAAACAAAATAGTTGAAAAGTTATCCAATAAAGGATTCTTAGCTCAAGCCCATTCAATATTCTCACCTTGACAATCTTTCATATATTCTCCCCTCTCAATGTTCCTACAACATAGAGATTTCTAGATTCCACTAGTTCCTCCAGATTGTTTGATTAATGTAATACATATAGTAAGTGGTTTTGAGAAGTTGATTTCCCCTAGATAAATCTCTATGTATGTGTGTTGAATATTGATGCATGTTAATTAATTTTTTTCTCGATTGTGATTTTCTTTCTGCATATGAGTAGAGTATCTTCAAGTCTTGTGATGCGTATGTAGAAATTAATGTGTAGATTCCATACTGCTCATGAAATTTACTAAATCATGGGACTTGAAGCTACTCTACTCATCTGTGGAAGTTAATTCACCATATAAAGAAAGAATCATAGTCATGAAAAGGGAAACATCACACATGCACAAAGATTTATCTAAGGAACATAGCTGCTCAAAACCCGTTACTATCTATATTGCATTAATCAAAGAATCTGGATTAATACAATATGCTTGCTTAAGCTTGAGCACAAATTACACCAGAACCTTCTATCCTCTGCTTAAACTGACTGAACATGGCCAATACTTAATCAATTTTCCTGTCCTCCAAGCCCCTATTTTCTTGCATTGTTCCTTGAGGAATTAGGCCCCTGTTTAAGAGGAATTTTCGTCCATAGGATTGTGTAGTTCCTTTAAGTCAATTATCTAACTGCATGCACCACCTGTACAACTTCGAATACCTTACAACTGATAGTACACTTCCCTTGAACTCCAATCTCAATTGGGTAACTCAAGTTATCTACGTGCATGAGTTAATTTAGGCTGATTGATTAGTTAACTAGTTGATCACTGAAGTCACACCCCACTACTTGACCTTCCACTAGTTCCTCCAATAGTTAGAACTAGTTTAGCTGCACATAACTCAATTTAGATGAATTAAATTGCTACAACTAAAATTAAATCAACCTAGGCTGCTAAAATTTACGAACCCACAACACACAACTAAACTTCATGTCCCTAACTTGAATTAACTGAGCTAGACTCCTATTATTTAGGAATCAACACAAGTAAACTGAACCTCAACTCATTAACTCGAATTGAGTGTTCTTAACTGAGTGACAAGTGCTATGTCACCTTAGTTACCTCCTCAATTCATCTGTTGATATGGAATTTCGGATTTCCTCAATTTAATTAAAGAAAAAAATCAAAATTGAGACTTTTATTGCTGCATTTTCAAAACTCCCTCTCAGCAAGAAAGGGATTCACATCCATCCCAATCTAGCACCTTTAGAATGTACTGCATGCAACACCTTTCACTATTGTTGCTGCAACTGAGGAGCATCTAAAAAAAACTGAATCAACTGTGTATGCAACTGTCTACTAGGAAAATTGTGTTGTTGTTGACTCTGATATTGAGCCTCCTACTTTGCTATCAACACTCCTCTGCACTCCTCAATATCTGAATGTAAATGTTCCTCCTACTATTGAATACGGTGGGCCCTTGTAGAAAGGGTAATGATCCACGAGACAAACACACCTCAATGGACACTGTCCAAATTTATGAAACTCTTAGACTAAGGATCTACATCGCTTCGTCTCACTCCTAGAGGTATAGCTGCATGTTCTCCCTCTACCCACTTGGCTCAAAGTCTCCCCCTGTTATAGGTCTATGCTTGAGTGGATGTCTCCACTCTTCCTCTTGTCTACTTCTCCATTTGTGGCCACTCCACAACTTGTTGAGGCTCCTTCTAAGGCTACATGTTGAGAGGTCTAACATGCTCCCTATCAAACACTAAATCTCCAGTATCTTCCTTGCTCCTTTAGGCTTTGTAGGCATCTTTTACCTCAAGTGCATACATGTTCTTAACTCCAACCCCAATCTGCTTCACCTATCTCATTGTTATGTGTCTTAGGAATTCCTTTCCTTTGTTGAAGATCACATGGTAGCCACTGTCTTCCAAAACTGCAATGAAGACAAGATTCTACTTTAGACCTAGAACAAACATCACATCCTTGAGTCTGAGAGGGGATCCCAACTCCCTCTGAAAAGTAATTGTACCAATACCAGTTTCACTATACCTTTCATCATCTCCCATATCGATGTGAATATAGAGATCCTTGTACTCCAAGTCACTGAAAAATTCTTTGTTTCTCGTCATGTGGAATGAGGCACCACTGTTGAAATACCACACACTAACCATCACTATTATTTACATACATGTAATTAGGGTAAAATCAAGTTCAAACTGTGAATCCAATGCTTCACTTGCTACTGCTACTGTAGGATCTTTCTTTATTGCCTTTTTTCTGTGGACACTTTGTGGCATAGTGCCCAAATTCATGACAGTGAAAGAACTTGATTTGAAAAAGTCTTTTTTCTTGCCATCTTGGCTGGAATGAGCCTCACCTTGGGACTTATTCCCTTTGGCCTTCTTTCCCTTGCTTAATAATGCAAAGTCCTCTTCCTCTTCATTGGATGAAGTCCCATCTCTGGTATTCTGCCCTATTTCTTCATGCGCCAAATTGGACCAAAGGCATTCCCGATTCAATAGTTTCTCCCTTCCATTCACCAAATTCTAGTAGTTGTGCCAGCTATTAGGAAGGCCTAGAAGTGCTGGGCTTACTAGATCATGCTCTGCTTTTGTAACACCAACTTGACCAATCTCATCATGACATTGTGTGAACCTATTAAGTTACTATGGTACTGTTTCATTCTTTTGCATCATGATATTTTGCAGCTTGTCCCTTAGTGCCAGCTTCTTGTGGTCACCATTGTTCTGAAACAAATCTGTCAATACTTGACACATTCCATACAAAGTCTCTTTCCCATGGAGATTGGAGACAATATGGTCTTGTACTCCCTCCAATTTGATCCTCCTCACCTTGGAAACACACTTCTTCCAATCCGCTAGATTCTGAGCAGCAATTGTTGTTGGTTTCAAAATATCATTATCAATGAATTTTCTAAACCCATTATCCTCCAGTACTGGCTCCAACTGTTCCTTCCATGCAACATAATTCGATCTTCCCTCAAGGGCATACTCGAGTCTTAGTCCATAGAAATCCATCTTGCTAGCTTTGAAGAAATGATCCTGCAATTTTGATCCTCCTGCAATAACAATGTAACAACCCTAGTGAAAATTCCATGTAAAAATATATATAAGGCTATACGTATTTCAAATTGAATGGTGGGAGAAACATCCTAGTGGGTATTGATTCGGTTTATTATGGTTAAGGGAATTGGAAAAGGAAATGGCTAAGGTTTTGGAAAGGCATGAGGCATTAATTGGCATTTATTTGTGGAAATAATGGAAATTAGGAGAAAAAGGAGCTGAAAGGCCACAGGTTGCATCCGAGGAGGAAAATGAAGGAAAATAATGGAAAATGAAGAAAATAGAGGCCTCATTCATAAAAATTCTTATGACGATCAGTTAGTAAGATTTTGACAGGTTTTGGTGGAGCTATCTTCTATTCTATTCTCTCTCTCTCATACTCTTGGACACTTAGAGTTTTCTTGGACCACTCTTGGAGAGTGTGGCACACTTGGAGTTTTGGAGAAAGAAGGCAAAGGAAGAGTAGGAAAGTGCAAGAGAACATCTAGACCAACAACTAGAATGGTTTCTTATTGCAAGTATTGAGTTGCATGTATGTTTTCCTCACTAGTTTTGGCATGCATGGCACATGCATGTGGTTTATTGGTTATGATTTATTACTGGCATGGAGGATTTCCTAGATTGACAGTGGATTTTCCTATCTTTTCCATTTCCTAGATAGCCATGGTTTTGTGGGTTTATTTGCATTGTTTTCTGGTTGATTCTCATGTTTTCTTTAGCTTGGGTTGTGTTATTAGTTCCTGGAGCCTTGGTTGGAAAACCGTTTTGGAGCCCTATATAAGTTGTGGGTTGAGTTACTAGTCCTGGAAGTCAGGTTAGAACAAAAGCTCTAGAAGCCACGGAAGGCTGGGATAGAGGCTGATCTGATGTTGGTTTTGTGATGTCCGACCTTGAGGTGGAATCATTGTTTAATGGGTTGAGGTGGATGGTCTCTAGAAACCCTCAATGGTTTTGGATTAATGTGTTTTATGAGATCCCAAAATCATGTTTGGAATATGGCATTGGGGTGAATGACTGAAGAGAGATTTGGCTCAGCCATCCTACAGTCGGGTGGAACGTGGATGTTGCATCCTAGGTTTGGTTTTTTCTTCATTAATGAAGGATTGTTTCTCCTTGTATTTCTATTAGCATTATGCTTGATTATATGTGGTTTATATGGCTGTGGTTTCATGGATAATTATGTCCCTATTATGCTGGGTATTTACATGTTTTATCACAACAACTATGTGTGGCTCTCACCATGTTCTTACTTTTTATTGAATGATTAATGTATCTATGACCTAATGGATTAAATGGAAGCTAATTTGAAAAGGAGAAAATGCTTCATAATGAATCTTAGATAAGTATGAGACCATTATGCTCAGATATGTTATTTACACCTGTAGGTTGCATATTTACTAAGTGTTTTAAAAAATGTTTGTCATGGCTAGTAGGTGTCCAGTCAAGGTCTTGAACATGTATTTTCTTTAGTACTGTCATTTCCATGTTATTTTACTAATTTAGAGAGATGGTTCCATTCTAGGTAGTGACCTAGGCTCTCGGCCTGAAAACATGGCTCAAATCCCAAAGTTATTGGCATAGCACTAACAATTTGGGTCTATGGTCATTGGCAGGCAAGGCTATGAGATCGACTTTGGGGTTACAGTCGCATGCATACCTTGTCATGGGAGTGAATTTGGGTTTAATTCATTTAAATGCTAGGTTAACTCAGGGATTGGGCATCTGGAGTGGTGGATTAGCTCATGGGGGTCCTGAAGCACCAGAGGGAGGTCTGTATGTTGTGTTTCTTCAATTCCATTTCCTTAAGTTTACCTAGGATATTGAATCATATCATAGTAGCCTCTCGTCGCATGTTTACCCCGACTAGTCAGTTGCTTCGGTAGATGTGGGAGGAGGGTGTTACAGGGTGGTTTCAGAGAATGGTTCACCTCTCTGACTATATGGCTTGTGTGTTGGTCATGCATTCGTGTTGGTTTCATATGTGTTGCTTATGCTTGTATTTCATGTTCTTGTTGCATTTGCATGATGTTGATCATGGTCGTAGTGATGTCGCCATGTGAAGGTTGAAGGTGTTGTCGTGGAGTATGTCTTCATGTGTGCCTATTTGATTATGCATTGTTATGCATGGTTGTGTTCACGTGTTATGAAGTGCACGTGACGTGGTTGTTGTTATCATGCATGAGGTCATGGTTGTACAGTTGACATGGTCATGCCTTGATGATTGGACCCTAGCTAGAATGATGTGTATATGGTTTTGTACTCATGTGTTTTATGTTTTTATGCAGTTGTTATGCATGTATGGGCTTGGTTATATTTATGCATGAATAGTGGGTCAAACATGCCTTGTGAGGTCATGGTACACAAATTAGTTCATCATGGTGCTATTGGTTGTTATGATGCTAATGTGTTGGCTAAGATAGGGCAGGAGATGAAGGTCATCATAATGAGGTTGCAACATTAGACTTTGCGGTAAGAGCATATCATCATAAAACTATTGTATGTTTTGCATGCATATACGTAAGTTAAGGATTGTTATATGAACTAAGTTTATATACATTAGGTTTATGTACATGTATTTTGATGTTATGGTTACATTCATGATAGATGATAGTTGATTAGTATAGTCATATGCACATGTGTCAGATAGTCATGAATGACAATAACCTATGGTTGTATGAATTGATATTTTTGTTTATAACTTGATGATCATGTTATATGTTGTTGATGAGTATGTTATAGGTTAATTAATTGTTGTTATATGTTAGTTAACTTGATGATTAGGGTTATAACATTAATATATTGATGTTATATGTATCATGCTAAATTGGATTGGACTATGCATATGGTTATGGTTACGATATTCAAGTATGAGCTGACAAATTTGTGATGAATTTGCACATGTGTTTGTTATGCATGAATGATAAATGCTTATGAGTCTATGATGTGAACATGTCAGTTAGTTAGTGTTATGTATATCGTGATCTTATTTATGTTTGAGTTGACATGTTGTGAAGTTATATATTATTAACTAGAGTGATTGTGCAGACAAGATACCCTCCCTTGAGGTAAACTAAGGTATGGGTTTTCTTGTGTAGTATACTTGGTGCTTCATTCTTGATTATGTCTTCTATTTGATGTTGAGTGTTTGGTGTCTATCATGTCATCTAGTTGATTTATTTAACATGGTATGTTTGCAAGTTGGTTGACTATTTGATGAGTTACATAATACGAGTATGTGTTCCAATGATTTTGTTTTGAGATGATTGTATTAACACATATATGTTGAGACAGTTGATATGTACTTAAGTGTAATTAGGTGATAGTTGTAGCACTATGTATTATGACTGATGACTATGGACTATGACATGATTTTTGTCTTGGTAAAGGTTGATTTCAAAATTAATATACATGTGGTTTTGATATTTGAAACATGTGGTTGACATGTGTCAGCAGTTGCAGGAAACATGCTTGGCATTAGCATGAGAAGGTAATAATTGATGTGTTTATATAACTAACATTTGGGTGATGTGACAATACATAGTAAGCCTTTATTACAACAAAGTAAAAATGGTAAAAGAAAGGAATTGAGAAAGAATTACTTTGGCTATGTTTGGAAACCCTAATTCCAAACGAATGAGTGTTTTGCATACATGAAGTATTCTTAAACTTGATCTCGTCTGACATTATGTGGACGTGCTATATTCATGGACATGTACTTGACAGGCATATTAACTAGTATTTAGTTGCATGTGGATATTTCAAGGGAATTGGAGTCCCTTGAGAGATGGCGTGGATGTGTTCAGTTGCGAGCAATGTGCTTGGCACAACAAGGTAAGGTAACCAGCGTATTGTTCTGTTTATTTATGCACTGATAGTTATGTTTTTATGGTAGTATGATGCAGGGAGTTGCATGGTAAGAGAGGATTCCATGAAATCTTAAAGAAGGCTCTGGTAGAGTTTCTTTGGGAACCTTGGGGATTGAGTCATGGTGTTTGTTGCTAGTCTTGGGCTTTTGGTCTTCTATGAATTTTCAAGCTTGATTACATCTTTGTTTATGTCTAGTGTATGGCCATACAACTTTGTTTGCAAAGTCGTGTTGCTATTGGTTTTCATGGTTTTCTTCTTGGTTGTTTCTTGTATTAACTTTTATGTTTTGAGTCTTGAGAATTGTTTGGAAAAGGGGAAAGTTGATGGAGCTCAAGACGAGTTGTGTGGTACCCAACAGGTAATGTAATACATAGATGAAGGTCTATGCATGAGTAAGCGCAACGGAAAGTAATATTATGACAATCAATTGGACTGGTTGGTCCATTGTGCTAAATGGACAGTGATAGTACATACATGAGAAAGGTAACGAAAAAAGATAAAGTAAATGGATCTTAGGTGTCAGATGTGTTGGCTATGTTGGTAACAACGATTCTTAACATTGTGCATATGTTGCATGCATAAAGGGCATTCACTTAACCTTGACCTTATGATATTTGGAAATTATGTTGTAATCATGATTATGTTGGTGTTTATATATGTATACATGTAGGTGTGTATGTATGTCATGTTTGATAGGGTCACCATGGATCATGACTACTAACACTAAAATTAATGTGTATATATATGTATGTATGCAAATATTTTTTTGACAAGATCATGATTGTTTATGCTAATGTTTATGTATATGTATGTATGTATCGATGTATCTATGTCACTATCTAATAGATCATCAAGAATCATTCTTGTGGAAAATTGATTGCTTATGCAGGTGAATGGCATGAAGAAGTTTTGGCTATGAGGAAACAAGCGGGAAGAGTAGTCATGAAAAATATATGAGGTCAGTATCATGTGAATATGAATTTATATTGTATTCTTGTATTATGCCTATGCTTATGTTATGGACATGTTATACCGAGGGATACATCAGCAAAGTGAAAGTAGTATGGTCTGAACATGTTGGGACAAGCATGGATAAGACACTGGAAGCAAGGCTTCTTGGTAGAGACAATGTGGTTGGGATGTGTGGTACTATTGTTGTGCATATGTTGTATATGTTTTACCTTATGCATATGTGTTGTTGTGTGCATGCATTATTGTGCATATGTAGTGTGTGTACATGTTTTTTATGCAATATTATGTACAAGGTGTTAGTACAAATAGTGTTGTATGAATGTTACATATTTAGTGCTGGGTATATATGGTGCTATGTACATGTTGGATAGATGGTGCTATATACATGATTGATATGCAGTGTTGTGTGCATTTGGTGTTGTGCACATGTTGGATATGCAATGTTGTGTATGGTTCTATGTACATGTTGTATATATAGTGCTATGAACATATGGCATTGTGTGCATGTTGTACATATGGTGCTATGTACATACGGTGTGTTGTACATGATTGTACAAGTAGTTCTATTAGCATGTGGTGTCGTGAACATGTGGTACAATTGGCACTGTGTGTAGGTGGTGTTGTGTACATGTCATGCATGTGGCGTTGTGTACATGTGGTATCGTGTACATGTCGTGCATGTGGTACTATGTATATGTGGAATTGTGCACACATTGTACAGGTGGTATGATGCGCATGTGGCATTGTGTACATGTTGTGCAGGTGGTGTCATGTACATGTGATGCTGTGCACATGTTGTGTAGGTGGTGTAGTGTACAGGTGGTATTGTGTACTCATTGTACATATGGTAATGGTGTACGTGTGGTATTGTGTGCATGTCATAGATGTTGTGTTGTATATGTGGTACTATATATGTGAATTATGCTGTCGTGGTATCTTGACATGTGTATTCATTGTGTTGTACTTTATGTGGGTACATGTATTGTATGGTGTTGTACATCGGGTATAGATGTATTATGTTGTGTTGTATCCTAGGTGTAGGTGTATGTATTATTTGATGCACTGGATGTAGGTGTATGTATTATGTTATGCACTGGATGTAGATGTATGTATTGTATTGTATACATTGGGTGTAGGTGTAGTGTTGTATGTCAAGTGTAGGTGCATGTATTTCATGGAGTTGTATGTCATGTGTGGTTGTATCTGTGTGATGCACACTATGTATATGTGCACCTGGTTGAGGAGAAGGAACTGGATGTTTGTCAGGTGTGGCAACCGATCCAGTGTGCGTACGAAATAAGAACAAAGGAAAAAGTAAGGATCAATTAAAGGATAAGTATTGCTATATTATTTTAGTTTTATTATGCATGTGATTTATGATTCTAGTATATGATGATTACGTGTGAATTAAGATTATAGTTTATGATGGTTACATGTGATTTATGATTTTGATCTATGATGGTTACGTTTTGAGCTAACCTAGTGTTGATGCCTCAAAAATTGCTGCAACAACATTGGGGGATAACCACCCGGTCTAGACCTTAGTACAGCTCCTTCTCCGTTTGGGATGGTGGCTCCGACTGGATATAACGGGACCAGTTTCCTGATAATGAATAAAAGGGGTGGATGAGTGATGAGTTGTCTGTTCTAATGATAGGAAGATAACTTATTCTATCAACAAAAATACGAAAACTAATACTAATCCCGGGAACAAATATTCATTTGAAATGCAGCGTTTAATAATCCTTGTCTATTGAAAGGCATGTAGATGACTCTGTAAAATAAACATAGATATTCATTCAAATATTACTTCATTTAAATAGTTAAACAAAGCAATTAACACAAGATTACTGCATTTACCATTTATATCATCGATACATATATGATTGAAAGAAAAGCATGCTATAAACAACCAATAGTGGGATGCATAAAGGATGATGTTAAAACACATATATATAAGCGATAATAGCAAAGAGCGATCAAATGACAATTCATACAACAAGAATGAGTACAAACATAGATAATAGTACCATATGAGCTGCTTAATCAATCCCAATATCAATCGCTATTTGAGATTCTTCCTTCAACGCAGAAATGCTTTCAAACAAAGACAGTAGTGCACATTTGTATAAAAACTTTCCTTATCAAAATTAGAATGATTGGTCCAGTTTCATAAAAGAATATCCCCGAAGTACAATAGTGAAACTTCAAGGTTTAAGTCATATACAAAACTTTACGACCCTTTCTAAATGCATGAAAGGGTTTATAAATACTTCTAAGCTAAAAAAATCTATGAAACAAAATCCTACTAAATTGGCATCGATTAATACTATCTATCTTCTTGGGGGCGATCTGGCAGTCGGCGATGTGTATCATGACTCAGGATGTTTGCCTTTAAACCTGAGCTGGCTTATCGCAAGCATTGGCTCCACTTCGGGTGGTCTATTGAGGCGCAAGCTGAGTTGGGCAGCGAAGGTGGCATTATGAATATCGGGTATGATATACCCGATAGCATCTGTGAGGCATTTGAGGGCGGCTCTCTGGCTGTGCGGCTTCACTAAGAAGAACCAATAGGCATCCCATGTCAAACTGTTGCTCTGGGTAGCATGAATGCTCCAACATCTTTGTTGCTGTTAATTGGCCTGGAGTACATTGAGAAATCATGTTAGACAAGTAAAGAGTATTATTTACCAATTCAACCAAATTACTAGTGGTTGCCTTGCATCTTAAAATCGCTCTTTCTCCCTTCATTAACTGAGATTTCCATTCTGTGAATAATATTTCTTTGTGTGATTCCAGAATTCTTGGTAGGTTAGCTTCCTGTCCCTGATCGGAATCTTGCCATTCCAGAAAAATTTTCAATGTTTCTTCGGCTTGATCCAAATCCGTCCTTGCCTTTTCTACTTTTTCGCTTATGGATGCAACTAAGTCGCACAATGGTTCTGCCTGGGTGATTTGCTGACACAAGAGCTTCATTTGATTTATTAGTGCTTTGTTTAATTGAAATGCCTCTGCTTTAAACTCATCTACCTGCGGGAGCTTTTTCGTTTGCTCAATTTGAGATGACATTTGAGCGATTTGCTCATATTTGGATTTTAGCATTTCATTAGTTGATGTTTTTAGTTGCGCCAATGCTGCCGATAGCTCCTTTTGCTTTTGGATTGCGCTATCGTCAATCCTCTGTTTTTCTTCCTGCAATTGCTTAGTGAGCTTATTGTTATTTTGTTGTTGTACTAGCAATTACTGTTCTGCCTGCTCTGCCTTCTGCTGCGCTTCCGATAATTGAGCCTGTAGCGAAAAGATGTCTTGATCTTTTGCCTTTAATAGACTGCTCACCTCCGATGCTTTATCTATTGTTGCTGCTGAATAAGCTCCAGCATATTGCGATAGCTTTGTCAAGTCATCGGAGGGGTCAAATTCTTCTTTCCATACCACGTTGCCCGTTACTGTTAGTTCAGGGAATAAAGAAGGTTGATCAGTCCTTCTCCTCTTCCTCTGTCGTTTCACTACAGCTTTATGCTTAGGGCTATAGAAGACATCCATGGGAGGAATCTCTTCTATCTGCAAAATGATTTCGCCCGATGGATCCTTTGGAATTATTTCCGCTTCCTTTAATTTGGGTGGGTCGTTGGTTTCACCTGAAACCTGCTTTGATGTGGCTTCCCGTGTGTCGCCCTCTTTTGAAATCACGTCATCTTTAGAGCATTCTATATTTCCGATAATTGAATTAAATTGCTGCCATTCCTGGAGCAATTTCGGATCAATCTGTGTGTCTTCATTTACTTTTGAATTGCTCTGTTCTTGCATTTTCGCCTGGGTCTCTTCCTGTCTCTGTAATTTCGCCTGGGTTTATTCTTGTCTCTACTCATGCACTTCCTCCTGCTGCTTTGATGTAATAGGAGGTTCTTTATCAATTCGCTGCTCAGGCTCACTTGATTATGTTGTTGGAGTCGTCGCTAGCAGGTCTAGAGGCAGAGTTTGCAACCTCTGCTCTCTAAGTCTGTTAAATTCAACCAGCCCCTCATCGTTGTATTCAAGTATGGCGAGCAATTTAAATTGATATAGCGACTCAGCCGATGTGAACAAGTCTTCAAATCTGTCTTCTTTATGCTCGAACTTGGCCAATTTGGCCTGGTCGAGTGCATTGTAGGCGACTTTGTTCGGATCGAATCGCCTGCTCGGTAGAGTTGCCAGGGTCAGTGAATTTATTTTCTCAGCTTCTTTCTCTGCATGTTTGAGATCATGCAGAGTGAAGATACCAATTCACAAAGGAAAGGAGGGCCAAGCGTGCTTCTTTGCTTTCTTCAGAGTTTGTGTAACCCCATCGGCGTTGATCTGATAGGCTATTTCTCTGGCCAGTAGTTTATCAGGGATGTATAGAGGAATAATGTGGGGCTTGGCTTGACTGCAAAAAACTCTGATATAGGTGAAATTTTCCTCCCCAAACCAACTCCCTATGGAAGTTAAATCCACCCCTGTTGGTAGGAAATCTTAGGGGTAGGCTTATTGAAAATGGAATAATGAATAGGCAACATGAAACCGTTGCAGATTTGATACAAATGGTGTTTGTAGTTGGTCTTCCACAACTTTTGATGGTATATGTGGACGGGTGCGGGGTCTTGCGCGTCCACTCCATCCGAGCACATGGAATTTCAGAATTAAAACACAAAACCTCTAATACATAGCATGTAGTAAATGGGGAATGACCGTTCAGTGACGCGAGATTTGAATCTGAATAAGAATTGCAAGTTGCTAACTTATCGGATAGTATATCCGCCCAATCCATTATTTCGCCACTACATGCCGCCTCCATTAAGGGGACCATTTCTATGGTAAAATTGGCGGAATCATGTAATCCCCATAGTCTGCACATCATAATCCCAACATAGAAATAAGGAGAGCATAGAGAATCGACCGAGTACTTACCCGAAGATTCGTGCTTGTGCTTTGCTCGATTTTGTCTCCAACCTCGAATTGGTTCGGACTCAGTCTCATTTTCAGCTCGGAATTTCTCCAGGAATGCCATATTATACTTCTTCTCTACCTCCGGCAAATGATACATTTGCCTTAGATCCTCGACTCGAAAAGAACTGAAAATTCTCCCATCTATGGTGCTGAAAGTTCTGTCAGTAATTGGGATTTCCTGAATCGCCCATCTTACCACATCTGTATATGGGAGTATTTTCTCCCGAGCCGCTATTCAATGAAGAAAAGAGTTGGCTAAATCACTCAGATTCGCCTCAGATTTTCTGGTGCTATCGGCAGAAACTTGTATTGCTGTGACCCTCGTGTCTTCGGCTTCGATAAGATTATATGTGCCTTGCCAAGTAGCTCTGGTAAGTCCCAGGCATGTAGTGTCCGATATGAGCCCTTTCTTTTTATTGCCTGGATCAACAACAGGTTCCCTTGCGGCCGGCGAAGCGGAAGGCATTGTGGTCTTCTTGGACTTCTTCCCCATTCTGCTCAAATCTGTTTCTGCGGGAGAATTCTGCACAGAGACGATGATGGGCGTAATACAAGAAATAATATCATAAATCGAATAGACTGAGATATATATATATTTATAGATTCATGGTGAACGATTGACTTAAGGTGGCCTCGAATAAAATCTGTAAATAGATCGCAGGCTTACTGTTTCATTAAATGGCTGTTAAGACTTGTCAATCTTATCAATACCAGTCAATTTGATTAATGGCCGAATGATTTATTTGAAGCGTGCCTTGGGTGTTTTGGCGGTTGAGCGCGGATGAGTGGCTTTTCGAAAGATAATGCCTTAAATACGAATAAATCGTATTAAACCGCTTTTAAGGTTTTCTTTGAAAACTGCGCTTTTGCCTTTATCGCAATCGGGCGTCGGGGAAAATCACAAATCATTGTTTTGGTTCCATTTGGAGTCCCTGATCGCCGATAGCGATATCGCATCGCGTCGGGAGTAGCGTGTGGGGCGGTTAAGAAGGCGTGCATAGTCAATTGTCGATTGCCGATAGTGATATCGCATTGCATCGGGGCAAGAGGGAGCTTAATTGCTTTAAATCATTATCGCTGATTGCCGATAGTGATATCGCATCGCATTGGAGCAAGGGGGCTTTTAATGCGTTAATTCATTTATTGCCAATATCCGATAGCGATTTTGCATCGGAGTAAACCAATATATCTTCAAGTTGTGTTCCTTTTGTCATTGCGATATGCGATCTTGCGATCGCTTTATCGCAATGAAAAAAGATTAATCATTTATGCTAAGACTTTTAATTGGTTTATTGAAAAGGCTTTTTTGGGTAATATTTTATTTTATCTCTTCGGGCCTTTTTTAATAGAACTAAGTTGATACCAATTAAAACGAAAATTAAAAAGGGACCCATTTCATATTATGGTTTTGGGATAATATTCATATGAAATGGGGGGTTGTTGTAGGGCACAAAATTTGGTGATTCGCTGGAAGAAACAGTTATCTCTGAAAAGTATAGAAATACTTAAACTTTTTCAAAATAGAAATTTTATCAAAAGGGAAAATTCTAATATAACTAGGTATAGTTGCATTCCAAACAAAATAAAAATTTCTCTGCTAATTCCCTCTTTTGTTAAAAATTATATACATTCTAGATTTTAAATTGGCCTCTATTGGTTGATATTGATAAAATAGAAAACCTTTCCAAATCAGCTATTAAAATTAACTCCTTTGTCATAGGTAGAGCCTCTGCTGCCAGAAAACGTCTATAGTTTCGGCAGGGATACCTTTTAACCATATCATTGTCTATTGTCCCATTCACCTTAGAGCATGATTAACAGAATGAATTCAAAATATGTTTTTCAAATTTTGTATTTCTTTTCTCTTTTCTGTTATTTTGTAAGATAAAAAGCCATTTCCCTGGTTTGGTGGCCAGCTAAGTGACAATGCCATTCACTGGTAGTAATCTAACCGAACAAGTTATCTCATGATGAGACCCCTTGTCTTACAATTGAAGCAATTACCCTGTTTTGGTATGCAGTATTGGTAATGTCGGCTAAACTATTTCCCTATGAACATGGTAAGCAGGCTTGTAATAAGACCTCTTATCTTTTGTATCCAGTATTCTTGGAATTACATTCCGAGTAATCACAAACTTTGGTGAGTGGGATAGACAATTTTCTCCTTAAGAGGAGATGGATGATAAGGTAAGAGTTGGAGATGCTGAAATTGGATTAGATCCTATTTTGATATTGATAACCTTCTTGGGACCAATTTGAAAATCTAAAAAGATTTACAATATTTATAAACTTTGAGAGGGGTTCACTAAGATTGCAATGTAGTTTCGGAATGCAATTATATCTAATTTCCTAGAAATCATTCCTTTTGTTTAAGACTTCTATTTATTTAAAAGTAAATATCGCACTACTTGTTTTGAGCAACTCTTTAAGTACAACAAAGGTCAAATAGAAGATACCTTACAGCTTTATTTTCTAATGCTCCTACAAACTACAAAAATGCTATTAAAAGGAGAAGGGGTTACCTCCTCAATCGAAGAATTTCTTTAAGATGAGACCATTAACAGGGAGAGAATCTCTCAGCCCTGATAAATCTTGTAATATGAAGGTCGAATGGCATATCTTTTCACAGATCTGAAATGGTCCAAGCCACATCTTTTGAAACTTGGTGTGTTTTCCCTTATCTTCATGGGCTTTGTCCCATTTCAGTGCTAAATCACCGACTTGAAATTGTTTGGAACCGGATGAAATTGAATCAAATGATGACTTGATAATCTGCTGATGTTTCGCATGAATGATTTTGGCTTTTTCTCTTTCTTCTTCTAATTTTAGAATTTGGTCATGTTTAAGTTGTAAAGAAGAAGAAGGGCTTTCTTCAATAAATTGAACTAGGGCTAGAGAAGGAAGGACGAGATTTTTTGGTAGCACTGCTTCTTTTCCATACACAAGTTTAAACGGAGAAGAACCTATAGAAGCTTTTTGCATTATCCTGTCAGCCCATAATACAAATATTAAAGATTTGTGCCAGTTCTTATGATTCTGTTCGATAGTTCGCTTGATAATTTTAATAAGATTTTTGTTTGTACATTCTACTAAACCGTTGCCCTGAGGATAATAGTTAGCAAAGTATTTGAGTTTAAATCCTCTTTTAATTGCGAAATCAAACATAGCATTGCCTGAAAAGTAAGATGTATTATCAAAAACAAGAGCATTAGGGACACCAAACTTGGTAATGATGAATTGATCTATGAATTCAATAATGGCTTCAGAATTTATTTTCTTTAAAGGAATTGCTTCAACCCACTTGGTGAAGTAATCAATAGCGGTAAGGATATACTTATGTTGTTTGGAAGAATTTGGGGTGATTTCTCCAATGATGTCCAATCCCCATTGCTCAAATGGTTGTTCAATGTTGACCGATTGCAAAGGGAAGGCTGATTTCCTTTGTCTTCCACTAGAAGTTTGGCAATTTCGACATTTCCTTACATATTCATGAGCATCTCTAAACAGAGTGGGCCAATAGCATCCAGCATGGATGACTTTGTGAGCTGTTGTATTAGCTCTAAACTGGCCTCCTGCTGGTCCATCATGTAATTCCTGCAAAACCTTTTGTGCTTCAGGTTTTTCAAGGCATCTCAATAAAACTGAATCATAATTTTGTCTAAAAAGCACATCATCAATAATTGTAAATTTTTTTGCTTTCAATCTTATGGCCCTTTTGCTTTTGTAAGACAGGTTGGGAGGTGCATATCCATTTTTCAAATAAAATATTAAATCAGCATATTGTGATTCAGAGTCAACGATACTTATCTGGTTGATTGCTTCAAATTGATCTGTATCACTTGATTTTGGAATGTTGGATGCTCCTGCCAACAACCTAAAAAAACCTTGGCCTCTAACAATCTTTGCTGGCTTGATCTCTAGGTCATATTCTTGAAGTGCTGTTACCCTGTTTGCCCTTTTTTCTCCCAATTCTCTTTGGATTAATAGTTGCCTTACTGAAGAGAAAGGAACTACAACTTTTGTATGGGCTTTTAAAAGGAAGGGTCTATAATGTTTAACGGCCTTATATACAACAAAGGCTTGTTTTTCTACTTCGGAGTAGTTTAGTTCATCACCCTGAAGATTTGAACTATAGAACGAAATGGGTGCTTCTAAATTGTGATTGTTGATCTGTGTGAGTACCGCAGCATAAGAGAAATTGGATGCGATGGTATATAATGTAAAATGATTAGAAAACTTTGGAGTATTTAGAGCGGGGGCGTTGATTATTGATTGTTTGATTAATTCAAATGCCTCCTTTTCTGCCGATCCCCATTTAAATATTGAATTTTTCTTAATCATAGTTTGAAGTGGCAAAATGATTTGAGAAAAGTCTGGAACAAATCTCTTAACAAAATTGATTTGGCCTAAAAATGACTGCATGGATTTCTTATTGTGAGGAAAAGGGATTTCAGAGATTTCTTTAATCCTATCCGGATCAATATAAATGCCATCTTTAGAAACAATAAAGCCTAGGAGCAAGCCTTGATCAAGAGCGAAAAAGGATTTCTTAGGGTTAAGAGAAATACCATATTTCTTGCAGCGTTGAAAGATTTGACTTAAATCATGCAAGTGATTGGATCTCTCCTTAGAAAATACAGTAATATCATCTAAGTAGAGGACTACTGTTCTGTTAATTAACCCTTTGAAAGCGATATCCATTGCTCTTTGAAAAGTGGCTCCTGCATTAATAAGTCTGAAAGGCATTTTCTGATATGCATATGTTCCCCATTTTGTTCTGAATGTGGTTTTGAGTCGGTCATCAAGATGGACCAAAATTTGATTATATCCTGAAAAACCGTCCAAAAAGGACATTAACTCTGAGTCTGCTACTGATTGGAGTATCTTCTCCATATTGGGTAATGGGAAGTTATCTTTTAAACTCGTCTTATTTAAATTTCTGAAATCAATACAAATCCTTATGTCGCCATTTTTCTTCCTAACTGGTACCATATTGGAGACCCAGTTTGAGTGTCGAACGGGAAAAATAATCTTAGCTTTCAAGAGTTTATTGAGTTCCGATTTTATTTGCCCCTCTAAGTTTGGATGTATTTTTCTCAACTTTTGTTGAACTGGTTTCTGTTCGGGAAGCATCGGAATAGTGTGCTAGATAATGGATGTATCATACGTTTTTAGATCGTCATATTTCCAAGCAAAAACGTGTTTATTTTTGCGTAACAGTCTAATGAATGCTTCCTTTTCCTCCATGGAAAGTCCTAATCCTAAATTAAGTTTTAAGGATTTTGTTCAGTGCCAAGGTTTATCAATTCAAAACCTTAAGGTAGAGCTCTAGAGCTTCATATTGGACATGGGTTTAAATCTATCTTTAATATCGTAAAGATCCTCAAGCTTCACCACAGGCTTTGGAATTGAGTTTTCTTCATGTTTATCTCACATTTGAATATCGTGCTTGTCTTCCTCAATGATTTGATTATCATAGGGTTTTTCGGAGGTTAAAAACTGTAAAATGTCTTCATCGTGATTGAATACTCTCCAATTAGTTACATTGTCAGGAATGGATGGCCTAAAAAGAAATTCTACTGAAAATCTATCTGGGCTATAGTCTTCAGAAGGGAGTAGCTTGGAAGCGACATTGGCTAGCAAGTCGGCTGCCGAATTTTGAGACCTGGGAATGGAAGAAATATTGAATGCTATAAAATGAGAAGTGAGCTCTTGTACTAGCGATTGATAATGTTTGAGATGGTTTGAAAGACAATGAATTGTATTCCTTACCTATTTAATAATAATCTCAGAATCTCCAAAGACCTTCAAGTATTGGACTTTAAGGATGATCGCTTTATATAGTCCTTGGACTAATGCTTCGTACTCAGCTGTGTTATTGGTGCATTCAAACTCTAGCCTACAGGACAACATTGTTTTTTCTCCTTGTGGGCTAACCAAAATACATCTTGCTCCTGATCCTTCACTAGACTTGGATCCATCAAAATATAAGGACCAAAATAAAGAATTATCTACAATCTTACTTACAAAATTCTCAGTAACATTAACACATTTAGACCTGTCGGTCTGCGAAAAAATTTCAATTTGCGATGCGAAATTGTTAACCGAGAAAGGAGATGGCTGGGCAATATAATTGCCGAAAAATGACTCAGAAGAATAATTTCCTAAGATATTGTTGTTGAATGCAATTGGTTGATTTTCTTGTTTAAATTCTGTAACAGTGTGGGTCATATGTTTCTCCCGATCGATCTTTATTTGATTGGGGGGCTTGCCCTTATAGGGGAGCCACATATGGGACCAATCGGTGGAGATATACCCATGGAGCTTTTCTGACCAATCCCTGCTTAAAATCTACCCATAGAATTCAGGTATAACGGCAACTAGGATGTCAATCCTTTGGACTATTCATGGATCCGCTGATAACCTGATCATTACAGAGTTTATTTCCCCTAAAACTTGAACTTTAGTTCTATCTAACTGCACAATGTGAATAGAATATTTCTAGGGTTCTATATTCAGTTTAGAACAAACTGAAGCAGGCATTATATTAGATGATGCCCCAGAATCAATTAAGAAGTTATGTAGATTTCAATTGTAAATTTCATATGTTAAGAGTAAAGGAGGGGTATGGGAATTTGATCTATCTCCAATCAAAATTGTGTCAGTCGCCTCAACTCTACCAGAAGGTGGTTGTCTTGAGTCGCTTGCAGTTTTAGTGGTGGGAAGAGGTGAAGAAGGAACAGCATTAAGTTCTTTGAGAAGTAATTTTTGTTGATGTTTTAATTTACTCAGCTCAAACATGGTGATGTTTGCCTTAGTTTTATTCATGTCATCGACAATATTATAACCCATTGAATCAGAAACTACCAATGTCTTAGATGACGAAGGTGTATTAGAGGATGACGGTTGATTCTGAGATACTGTCGCGGCTGGCTTCCTTGCGGGTACCTTTTCCTTTGCAGTATTAGTACTAGCATTCCTTTTCTTTGGATTGGCTTGAAAAGGTTCGGGAGTAGCTTTACTCCTTGTAGTGACAGGAAAGGCTTCTTGCTCAACGTCAGTATCGGAACTAGGGAGTATAAAGTCCCACATCCCGTGGCATTCAACTACTTCCTCTTCTTCTTCTTCGGATAGTGTAACTGTTTCTTCCTCTTCTTCTTCCTCAGGATCCGAATCTCCGTAAGATATGACATTTGGAGGCTTGGACTCGGGTTTCTTGAAATTCCTATATGGTTTCTTCGTTGAAGACTTTGATACTTTCTTCTTAATCTCAACCATTTCGTTCGACATGGTTTTAAGGACTTTTTTGAAGGCCCTCCATGTCATATGGATCCTTAGTGATCTTTTTCTTCGAGTCATCTTTAAAGGACACTTTTTTAGATTTTCGTTCTTCCAGGGCAGTTTTCGTTTCTAAGGCGATTACACCTTTTTCAACAGTGAGGGCTTCCTTCATGTTTTCAGCCAATGTAGGCTGTTTAGCCCTATCCACAAATATGGCTATGTTTGAAGGTAAGGCAGTGATATACCACTCGCTGCTAACTTGTTCGCTTGGCTTATCATCAGTGGGGATTTTGTTCAAGAGTTTGTTGAATCGGGAGTTGAACTCCTTAATGGGTTCTCTTGACTCGATCCTTAAATTGGAAAGGTCATGGAC
>APFE031288876.1:5732-16188 GCA_000404065.3 Pinus taeda
AGACCCACTCTCTTGGGCTAGAGGGATCATCTCTGTCCGCAAAGAGGATATTCCTAAACCACAGCTAGTCCAAACCAATATGGAGGAGGAGTATGTTATCAAATTATATATTACACAGCAATGAAACACATAAAATATTGCGTAAATGCAAATACAAAAATGCATAAAACAAGATCTGCTCCTTCCTTCCTTCCTTTGATATTATCCATCAAAATGAAGAGATACAACCTACAACAAATCCACTGTAATTTCCTCTTTGCTCTCATACAACCTCCTCTCTCTCTCTCTAAGAATAATCATACACAATCGTAATGCAATTCCCTCATATAAACCAAGAGTTTCCTTCTAGGGAAAAAAAACCCTAAATTAACATAACTTCTACCATCAAATCATTGTCCTAATGAACGACCCAGATTGACTACGAAATTACAATATTTTACAAGGAAAATTTTCATATACTTTTAGATTCGGGGGCACTTCCCTTGAACCCTTGCTGAGGGGGGCAGATATTTAGAAGTAGTCGTCACCCCCCTGGACTGGCCTAGCAACTATCATATGGGAAAAATTGGCACCCTATTTAGGAATTGGGGTCCAATGCAGCTGAGACCTCTGAATGAAGAAAATAATTAGGCTCCATACCCCATAGAGGAGTCTTAGAAAATCCCAATTAAACTGGTTGTAGACCTTCACTAAATCCATCTTGAGAATTAGGGCCTTTCAATTTTTTGTCTTAATGGAATGGATGGCCTCCTGAGCCACCCTAATTGTGTTGTGAATAATTCTTCCCAGAAGAAGCCCAAACTGTTAAGGTGAAATTGTGGAAGAGAGAACAATTTTGATCCTATTAGAAACCAGCTTATAGATAACCTTGCAAATTAGGTTACACAGAAAGATCAGACGAAAGTCATCGAAGGAGGATATGTTTGAGCATTTATAAATAAGTGCAAGAAAGGTAGGGTTGATCACCCCTGAAATATTACTAGAGTTGCAAGCCTCTTCCACAAACTTCATAATGTCTTGGTGAATCAGGTCAAAAAGTACTAAATAAAACTCCATAGTCCACCCATCAGGGCCTGAAATCTTATCTTTAGAAAGCATTTTACAAAACCCTTAATTTCATCTAAGGATAAAGAAACCCCAATCCTAAGTGAATCCTATAGAGAGTAAAATATGGGTAAATGTTATAAGACTTAAATTGATCCTATAGTGTGCAGTCATTAGGTCTTTGAAAATCCCAAAGAGGTGTGCCCTAATTGCGTTCCCCAAATCCTGTTAGGAACAAATCTAGTGACCATCACCATCTTGCAAATCCAAAATGGAATTTTTATTTCTCCTATTAGAGGAAAATTTGTGAAAAAACTTTGTGTTTCCATCACCCTCCTAATTCTAAATCGATCTATTCTTTAAGAACCAACTTTCCTCCTCAACTTTAAGAAGATGAGCCTTCTTCTTAGCTAGAGAACTTAGATCATCTTTAAGAGCTTCAAGAAAACCCTGAAGAAATAAGAGAAGAGTAACATGAGTTAGTGCAAGCCCCAATACATTACAGTTATATTTGTTTCTTACAGATGTGATTTATGACCTAACAATTAACATACACTTTTAAGTGCGACATCTTATGATGTCAAATATCCATAACAAAAATAGAGGGAGAAAATTGACATCCTTTCCAACAATCACTAACCAATGCATGGGAGGACTCCTCATTTCACAACGAATGGTTGAATTTGAAAGGGATCCTATGGCCAGAGTCATTGAAGTCAAGTTAGAGGCATATACGTAAATGGTCCAAAATGACATCAGGGTAGGTCCAGGATCGATGTTTGTCCATACTAGAAACCAATGATTCAACAAGGAGGAATCTGTTCAAATGCTTGGCCACCCCATATATAGTGGTCCTTCCATTTATCCAAGTTGCACCCATGGAGATGGGTTAGGGATCAACTAAATTAGAATCCATGATTAAATATGAAATCATCTGAGCAAATATATCTATACGAGACGATTGGCCCCATATTTCATTGACATATGTAGTGAATTTTAAGTCATTTGCTAAAATAAGATTATGTGCACAAAGCAGACCACTATGAGATAGAAGATTCTAGAAATTTTCTTTATCAAGGTAAGGGCCATAATAGTCAACAAGAATGACCAAACCATCGAAACCCCTAAAAGAACCTTCCAAAATAATACTTGCCAGAGAGGAGAAATGCCTAAGAGTGACATCCCTGGGATTCCACATAACAACAACGCCTCTAAATCCTTAGTGTCCATACCGCAATTGAATTAAGTTGGGAATATTCTCAATAAAACATCTCTATATTTAGCAATATGAACCATGGTTTCCTAAAAAAGGTAAAAGATGGACGATTTAGGGAAACCAATTTGTATTGGGCACGAACCTGAGGAGGGGCACTGACCCTTCTAACGTTCACAGGCATAAGAATCATTGATAACCCTCAGTAGAGGGAATTTGTACTCCAAGGGCCCTCAGAAACTCCAAGGAGATACGGATATCAGTAAGTCCCCTTGAAGGATACTAACATGCGAGAAATGCTACTTAGATGCATTTTTTTTCCAAATAGTGACATTCTAGAAGGAGGGGAGGGAACCAGCAGGAGAGATAGGGAGGCATGTGAAGAAGGGAAGGTTGGGATAGCCATGACATTTAGAGAAGAAAGGAGATAAGGGTCAAGAGACCCAAGATCGTGCTCCATAGAAACCCATTTAGATTATTCTAATGGAAAATGGGAGCTCGAATGAGTAAGAATAGAGTCTAAAACTTGGGCCCGACTAATGGAGTCAAATCAAAAGGGAGAAGAGAAAATCAAGGTTTTGGCCAAATGCCTGGAGCTTAGTGTAGGGTTTATGAAAATGGGCTTCTCCATTAAGCTAACAACGGTAGGAGATGGAACATAATAATTACATGCAAGACTAACCATTCAAGAAAATTCATCGGCAAAGTGAGAGGTTTAGAGCTTACTAGACTTAGAATTGCTAATAGACTGTGTAGTCCACACTGGTTGAATTGTGGTAGTCAAGCTAGTAGAAGCCACACAACCAGTAGCCTCTGAACCATATATAGCAGCACTATTCACCGCATTCCAAGAAAAAACATCCCAGTGAGAGGAGGGAATGAATGGGCCCCAATCAGAAATGTCTGCCAAATGCTCAAAATAAAAGGACTTGACATTTGCATGAGAAGGAGGCACCATAATATTTTGGAACTGTTCACTAAGGGATGGTGCTTCAGAGAAACCTTATCCTCTAGGTATCCATTGTAATTTCAACTAACCAATTGATGTAACTTCAAGACAAGGGGAAACAACAATAGGAGAAGCAAATTCATATGAAAATGAAACCCACTCATTGGTATGCATGACCCTAGAAGCCTCTAGGCCAGCTAAGATTTGCTCAGAATTTAATCTCCCCTCCATATCATCACTATCTCGCAGAAAGGCATCAACCGACAATGAGAATCCAAGCAAAGAGTTTATAGGTCCTTGAGACTTGACAACACGATAGAACCTTTAGGTGAATTATTTGGTGATAGGAAGAGCACTTGAAAGGAATCTTTTATAATCTAATCTCTGGAAAAATGAGAAGTCCCGCACAGAAATGTCCAATTTCATAGGTAAACCCTTCATCAAATCCATCTCCACCACGACCCATAAAATCCTCTTGTCAAAGGCCACTAGGCATCTGTCATTGAAGTATACAAAATGGCCAATACAATTTGCATCGTGCATCACTATTGGATGGGTCCATAGCTCAAATGGAAAGCTAACTTATTTTACCTAGAGATATTGGTATTTTAGCTTTTCCACTAGGGATTAAAACCAACACTCCACCATTGGAGCCATAAATATCCCCTTCCAAGCACCCAAACATGCTGCAAAATCATCTAAAGATCCCCCCCTCATCCAAGAAGTGAAAATGAACCCATTGTTTCATAAGTAGGATAATTATAGGGCAATATCCCAAGAACGGTTTCCAATGAGTTGTGACCCGAGTTTAAAACTGCATTATGTTAAGAGATATGTAATAAAATGTACCCACAAGGGCTTCGACACATAGACTTGAAGCCCTACTAAGATCTACATCAAAACCCAATGTCAATAGGGGCTTCCTAGCACACAGATGCAAAGATTTAGTACAATATACACAACCAACAAATAACATTCTAAAAAAGGGAGAAAGGTCGAAATTATTCCCCAGGATTACTATAGGAATAGGGATAGACATCTCTCTATGCAAAATTAGACCCTCACCCAAAACAATGCCCCTCACATTTCGCGACATATTATTGGGTTTTAGAAAAACGACAAAGAAAAGGGAACCATATGTCAGACACTACAATAGATGAGGCAAGAAATGAGACAAAAGCCGCAATGATCTATGAAAGAGGGTCCCATAATCAATAGCAAAGCACAAAGCACAAAAAACAAAACCCCACACCCCCTTCCCAAGATGTAAAATGTCGTCGCAAGCACAGGGAGGGATTTACCTCACCATATTGCAATTCATGTAAACAAAGTTGAACAACCTTGAAGTTGCAGTTACCCAAAAATTTGGACCATTTCTCGATTTGTGCATTTCATCCTTGTGTAGAGGCCATGCTAATGTTCTATGTATCGTTCTTAGTTAAAGTAGTAAAATTAAGAGAAGGAAATGACCCGAGATGAGAAAAAACCTTCATAAAACCAAATTCAATACTTATTTATTCAAACATAACAAAGGAAAAATAGTTTTTGTTGGTTGAAAATTAAATAATTTAATTAATTTTGCATTGTTTTCATGGGATAATTCATTAGGCTGAAGGCATGATCTATATTGGAATTGGGCTTGGGGAATTTCAAAATTTTAAATTATGAAAGGCTAATATTTAATAATGTAGGAATATTCTTGGCCTAACACATAATCCAATAGATAGTATGAAAAATATATAAATAATTTTTCAGTTTTTTTTATTTGCACCTATCTTTAATTTATTAAAAAACAAAAAATAATTAATGAAAAATGTAGATAGATAAGATTTCATTGTGGTCAGAAATTCTATATTTCATTGTGGGCAAAAATTCTATATTTCATTGTGGGCAAAAATTCAAAAAATAATTAGGGAAAAGTGTAGATAGATAAGATTTCATTGTGGTCAAAAATTCTAGATAGATCGTGAAGGCCTTGGCTCAATCAAACTGAACTATTAAAAGAAACGTAACGTATTAACCATTTGTAAGATTGATATACTTTTGTATTTTTGATTCTATGAATTTTCATTTTCATTACTTGTAAGATTTATGGTGAAATGCTTTTGAACATGTTAGATAGTGCAAATGATAACATGTAATTACAATTCTTTTGGAAAATGATGCCTGGCATATATTAACCATAATTTTTTGAAAAATAATGTTTTTGACATATATTAACCGTATTAATATAATTGTACTTGTAAATAAAGAAAATGAAATTTTACATTTATTTATTTTTTATAATTTTAAAATAACCTTTTATTTTAAATTTTTATTTTGTTTTACATTCATTTATTTTATATAATTTTAAAATTATATCTTTTTATTTAAATTTTACTTTGTTAAAATGTTTTAGTTATGATGTACTTCCCAATATCTTTTTTTAAATCTTGTGCACGGTCACTGAAAAGGTTGTTGGTAGGCGTTGTGGTATCCACAAGCACGTTTCTTTGACAAAATGTACGTATAACCTGCTTTTTGTAAACCTTGTTGGTTTGTTTGTTGTTTCGCTGTGCTAGTTAGATGTAAAATATATAGTATTTGTCGAGTTCCTCGTCATAAATAAAAATTATAAAATATTTGATGATGATGATGATGGTTAACGTTCACTGAGACTAAATAATGATCTATCGGACCTAAAAAGACAAATTATTTATTTTGATTTAAGATTTTATTCCGATGTTCAAAAAGTTTGGAGAGAAGCCTCCCGAGCTCACTATAATTTTGGCATTGTAAAAGGCTAGGAAGGTCAGTATTGTAACAAAGGTTGTGAAATTGAGATCTAATGTGGTTGTATGCATGGCACTCTAAGAGGAAGTGGTTTTCATCCTCGATGCTCCTATTCTCACAAATATGGCAGATCCTTTCCATCCATGGCGTTTTAGGAACTGCCCAACGGCATGTTTCACTATGGAGCTCATGAGAATTCGTTCTAATCTTTGCTATATTAATTTTCTTCTTTGAGCTAGTTAAGATAGAGAGATACTTTTGATCTTCAAGGGTGGGGTTGATGACCTTCTTATAATAACTTAATTTTCTTTTAGACGCTAAATCTTTCTCACACCACAAATTTTCTTTGAACTTAGAAGTAACAATATCTTTAATGTTATTTATGTTTTGCAAAGCATCATTCTCATTGATCTCCCAATAGTTTAACCAGGCCCTTGTGTCCTTATGCCATCCTCGGTTAAGCCTTAGGTGGTTTATATTAGTTTAATATTAATATTGTTTGATTTAATCATTTATTAAAGCAATTAATTAATTTATTATTTATAAATAAATGACTATTGAATAATTAATTAAATTAAATTAAGCCGACCTCTGCTTATAAAAATTGATTTCACATCATTATTTATTACCTCTAAGCATCTCTTCTTCTAGCATCATTCAAAAGTCCTGATGATGGATCCCAGTTGGGATTTGAAACGTTGGCACAAAAATATGCATATTTCGTTATTATTGTAAACACCTTGGATATTTCACTATTTGTATCTTTATTTGTTCATTCTAGATTTCAAGCAGCCTCATACTCGCTTTGATGTTAAAACAACTGAAAGTTTCCCTACCTTTGAACTTGAGATCACTCACCTAAAGGTATTTTCAAAATGGCCCTTCCTGCATTCTTGGCCAACAGATTTTCCCCATTGGATTTTTCTTCTATTACTGGTTATCCAAATCATGTCCCTCCATTTCATGAATGGAATACCTATTTTCCTATATTCAATGGAAACACAAATAGAAGGCCAAACCAGTGCCTCAAGGATTTTCATGAATGCATGGAACAACAAGGTATTGTTTTTGAAGATGCAAAAATTAAATTGTACATGTATTCTTTAGAAGAATATTTTAGAGTTTAGTATAGAAAAATACCTCGTGGCAACATATCTTCTTTAAATAGCTTTTGCATGGCATTTAATCACCATTGCAAAATATTTTATCTACTGGATACTCTGTTTGAATATTTTTGTGCACATTTAAATGTTGAAAATATTTATGAGGTTAATGATCCTATTAGATATGTTTGTGGGTCTCAACTCCAAGAAAAAGTATACTTTGATCAAGCAACATCACCCAACGATCAAGAAAGGGAAGAAGGAGACATTATCAAACTGCAAATAGACACTTAGAGATCTCATTCTACCAATTTGATGATTCTCCTTCTTATGATTCGGATAAATTTGATGGGATGTTGAGCAATGTATAAATAAAATAATCCCAATCATGGGAAGTTGCACAAAAAGAGGAGGCCCACCAGGAGGTTAATAAAGTAGCTCAAGTTTAGAATCCACATCCTTTAAATGGAGAACAAGTTCAAGAAGATGATATTAAAGCTAATAAAGATTCTCCAATCTATGATTCAGATGATTCAGAGGAGGATGATATTGTTGCAGATTGTCAAAGGGATCTATTTATAAACAAGTGGGGATAATATTACCAACAACAACTCCCTCAAGAGGAGCCAAAATTTGAAGATCTCAGCAATGTTGGTGGCTGCCTATCACAAAAATATTCCTCCTTGGAAACTGTTCAAGAAAGGGAGACAACCATAAATTTTTCTCATCAGTTCCATGATCCAATAGCTGACTATATAGCATCCTTCTTTGGTCAACAACCGATCTCAATTATGGGGTATGTATGAAATGTTTCCCCTCAAGATTTTAAGTGGTGCATGCCTACTTTAGTCACTGATTTTCAAGAACACTTCCCAATTAGAAGGTTCATGGAGGAGATTAACAGAGATGAGCATAAACTATGAGGGTGGGGGCATATATCAAAATTGTTGCCCAAATATTTTATGTGGTACATGCCTATTTTAATGGTTGAATTTCTAAAGAATGATGGCATAAGGTGCAGTACTCTGATGCTAGGCTGGTATCATTGGAAGACTGACCTCACATGGGTGAATTGAGCCCTATGCCAAAATAGTTGTATATAAATGAGCTCACTATGTGAAGTTTTAATTTCCGGTTTTTAGTTTTTGTAGTTTTGAATTTTAGTATCATGAGGAAAGGACTCCTAGCAGATAAATTTCCATGGAGGTTTTTGGGTTTCATAGGTTCAATATATTTTTGACTCCATGCCCAATGGTGAAGGCTACTAGTCTGTAGGTTCTCAGCCCCTTGCCATCAAGGAACTGTCCCCTATTGGAGCCAATGTTGTCACCTATTGTAAAATGTGTTTTCAACTGTCAAAAGAGTGAAAAAGAGCATAAATGTTTCCAGTCATATTCGAAGCCATAGAATGACTCAAAGCCTACATCATTCCCTATCCACTGGAAATTTCTATGAACAAGCTTTTCAATAATATGTAGAAGTCTAAAAATGGACTCCTGGATCAAAAGATATGGTCTTCTGAAGTTTCAAGGGTTCAAGCCTTAGGAAAGAAGAAATATCAAAGATAGCATATCGGAGGTCCAATGACATCAAATATCGGTGATCACACATCAGGCCATCATGGCATATCATCGCATCACATATCATGGGTCTGATATATCGAAGATTGCAGATCAGAGATCACACTTTGAAATATCGACACATCGGAAGGTCGGTGATCAGAGGATTGAAACTTCTGAATATGGGAGAACCCTTTAAAAGGTGAAATATCATAAAAGTTCTGATAACGTTAAAAACCACCGGGGAGGGACGAAAAGAATTAAAAAAATAATGGTTGTATAGTTGTTGCTAAGTAGTAACAGTTACTGTGTTAACTGCAGATTTACTTATGTTATTGAATAGCCTACAGTACCTGTAATGTGCACATATATACTTAATGTTATTTGGTGACAAATGTATTCATAATGCATAGAGCTTGGGACCTTAATTAACACTCCACTACTTCTGTGTTCTCACGTCCTCACTCTTCCATACTTCTGCTGGAACTTGTTGCCTAGGATTCTATGTTGTGTCTATCCCTCTGCATCTAATTCACTCCTTTCTTTCCTCCTTTTCTTTTTTACTACAACACCAATATTAAGCTTCCTATTGTTGTGTGTCAGCCACTAGAACCAAGACATCTATCTTTAATATTATCCATATTTACCCCCTGAGTATTTAGATCTATGTATCTACTTGAGTTTACCTTGATGAAGGACTATTGAACCAAGCCCCTTGAATCATCTCTTTTCCAATTACGTGACATATGGAGTGTAGCAAAAATCCCTCAGATAATATTCAAAATCCCTCCTCTATTAAGATGTCCTAGGAACTGGTCTCCAATCAACCCAGAGGCTGTCTCTAGGAGGCTTCTATATCTCCTAAAGCACTTGCGTGACAGGTGATAGAAAAAGCTACAACACTCCACACAGTAAAAGCTTCACACAAGGAAATCTTCACAAGAGGAAAAATAATAATACCAATTCTAATTTTTTTCATAGTTAAATTAATTACGTGTCGAATGCATAAATTTCCTTCTGCAGCGTTGTTTTATTTCCCATGCACCATTTTCCACACGTCCTTCAGACATTAAACATTTACACTATGTGGACTCAAAGTCAAAATTAATGGAAAAGATAAAGGCTAAAATATATAAAAAAAAATTACATTGATGGTATAATTATATTACTAGTGTGACTTTGCAAACATAGAGTCGAGGATTAGAACCGCAATTTGACAAGTTTATTGCCAACTTTAACACAGATTGAAGTCTATGGAACATGATTATGGAGTTGTTGAGTAAGAGCTCAGTGCTTCTTTATCTACAACAGTTGGTGCTATAGAATTTATCATTGACTTGGTCTTAAAGCATACCAAAATTATTAAATCTGAAACTCAAGTCCATTTTGAACTTTTAAATCATATAATGGAAATATTGTTATGGAAGATGGAGCAAATACAATTCACAAGTGAAGCGTTGAGTTTTCACTTGGATAATTTGTCCCAGGACGTTGAAAAAGATGCTAATGAAAGAAATGATGATATTATGGCCATTGACCAAGGTTCCCCACTTTTTTAGCTTGAGCCATAAGTTAATGAAGCCCATGCCACTTTTGATATTGAGGATATGTAGTAATTTACATAATTGCTTTTTTTTTCATTAATAAAGAAAATTAGTTTACAATACCCTCAAGTCAATCCTTGTTCGAAGTTAGAATTGTGATTGGATTCGAAAATAAAAATTAATTTCAATGCATCACATTTATCTATATTTCTATAAATTGACATAGATATCCCATATTGCACACACTCAAAGCTCCAAATAATGAAAATAAT